>NQII01006133.1:0-25023 GCA_002778355.1 Clitarchus hookeri
TTTCCAAGCAAGATGTATCAACTTATCATAACGAAAACGAGGTAAAGTACCTCGAATCCAAACAAACAAAAAAAAAAAATAAAAACTACTTTAATAAAAAACATTATAAAAAATAAATCACAACCAAAAAAAAAATACATAATAATAATTTCATAAATAAAATTATTCAATATTCTCTTTAAAAAATTTAAATAAACCCACCTCTTATATACTCAGCATTAAACCCTGATACTAATTCAGATTCACCCTCAGCAGTGAAATGATAAAAGTTACCGCTGAAAGTCCTATGGGCACACGCATCACAGCGAGAACACAGCTCGCCAGTTCAGAAACTGGCGCATAGTGGCGATGGCGCACTTGATGTGCATGGCAGATTCGCACTTATCGCCCTCGCGCATTTCGGCCTCAAACGCCGAAAATACCTCCAGGTAGATGGGCCCCCACGAAGGAGGATTTGAATACCCGTCATTTTGTAATCGTGCATTTTCCGCTACAATACCAGAGTGCATATTTAGTGCGTATTGTTTTTTTTTTTACCGAAATGTCACAGCACATAGTTTGGTAAATTTTTATGAAGTTGCTGTTGCGTAAAATCATCCCTTAACGTCTTCTATGCAAGCTTCTTCGGGAAGTTATTATGCATGAATATGTAACGAAAATAACACTTTTGTTGAAGTAAAATCTTGCCTTAGAAAAATTCAAGGGTATAATTTTTTTTCTATGTTTTAAGGATGATTTACCGTTTTCTTAGATATAAACAGTGTAACATAAATGCCTGAGGGGCGTATCCATGTTCGTGAGGGATGGAGGTCTTAATAGAAATAAAATAACTAAATTTTATTTTAATTTATTTACACAGCTATTATTTACAGCATTAATATATCTATCTCCACGGTTACTGTTTTTATTTCACAGTGAGCGCAATAATTTATGTATATTTTTACTCTAATTAATGTCCTTCCTAATGTTTCTATTTAGCTACAATCAATTAACTCATACATGTCATTAAAACACTTTCAGTCGGTCCGTTGCCATCATCTGTAGTGTATCTCACTCACGCACCCATTCCAATAGTCCAGTCTGCCAGTCGCACTCTTCACTGCACCGATGCTCGCAGTCGCAGATTTTCCTCCCGCTGGTAACTTCTCTCGCCGCTAGTTCCTCTTCTCGCTCGTCGTCCTTCGCTCGATGCCGCAGCTACTCAACAACTGCCTACTCGGAGGCCCATCGCACTATTTATACTCGGCTGGCCTTGGCCTGGAAAGTTCTACGCACCTCGAGTTACGCTCAGAGAAACTAGGGCAGCAAACCACTAGAAAATGCTCCAGATAGATACAAAAACTCGATACAACCAATGCCAGCAACGTGCGCCGCAAAAAGGATTATCGTGTTGGGTCGCTTTTCGTAGCAGATACGCGGTTCTTGGTTTATTAGTCGCTTGTAATTCATAACACTCCACTGACTTGCCGCCGCAGCTATCGTATAACCGCTCTGTCCTACACTTCCACTCGTTCGCGCGGAACAAGGCAGCGAGTGCGTAACAATAGTAATGTTTCGCACAAGATTATTTATTTTAATGATACTGCGACGGCCCGTTTGCCGCGAGTTGTTGTTGAGTGGACTCGGCACTGACCAGTTATACATTAATAAAGGTGGCAAAGCTGTTATAGTCCATTCATGGTTAGTTCCAACTTTTCTGCAAAAGTTACAGGATATTCCTCCGCCTCACGCAAACAAACTTAACCGAGTACAAAAGAATCGTAACAAAGCGCAACGCACCGCATTTGTGCGTATTCATTTGAATTATATTTTGCATGAGAACTATTTCTTCGTGGGTATTACTAACACGCATGTTTTCTCTGTGTTCAAAAGAAGACATTGGATATTATGTCATTTTCCGCAAACAAAATAATAATCCCACATAGTTTCTGCATAATCACTTGTGAAATAAAATATATATTTGACTTATTTCCTGAACACTCAAGTAAAACAACCCGACAGGGAAAGTCAAAAACCATTATCGTAATTATCTTTAGTTATAAAAATTGATATATTAGAAAAATCTAGAAACAGCATCAAATCAAAAATATGAAAACAGTGACTTATCGAAAGGATAAAATTACTGTTTGTTAGTTTCGATATACGTTACAAACTTCTCCAGTTTATTCCGCTACTGTCCGTCATTTATGTAGGCTATTCAGCGTAAAGTGAGCATGTTTAAAGGCCCTGCTAAAGTTTTCCTTTCAGCCAATTTCTATCTTTCCGCCACTTTTTAACATAAACGTTGCAATGAGACTAATAAATAAAGCATATACATTTCACCACTCTCAAAAGTTAATCTCTGAAGCTGTTGTAGGAATACATTTATATGGGGCTAATGCCCGTTGGGAGGGCCATGAAAAGTGCTCACTTTACCGTGAATAGCCAATAGAATCTGTTACTATTTATAAATGAATGAGCCAATGAGAACGCTACTACCATCATATTAAAGTAATCAACACGCCATGTCTGAAATATGCCTTTCAGTCACAAATTAGTATAAAAACTATTTTCGGGTAGAAAAAGATTATTAGTTGTGGCCTCGTTGCCTTCCTTCCCTTCCTCCTTCCTCGGGCTCGCGTAGGTATCGCTGGTAACCGGAGAAAGGGAAGGCAGAAAAACAAACGGCCAAAGCAACACTAACATGTGCCGCGATAAGGCTATCGGGACTGATGCCACTCGCTACCCTGGAAGGTTGAATGACTTGGGTAGTCGATGCACGGATGCCTGCACCTTCCCAGCGCGGCTCGAGTTGCGAAGAACCTCGTGGACAAGGCGCGCCTCTGAGGCCTGAGTCTTGTGCGGCCATTAGCGCCAGGTGTCGTGGCGCCATCGGAACGACGGCGACAACCACGTGGCGACCAGCGACCGTGGTCTGCGAGCATCGGGAGAGTAGCGAGAGGGACTGCGAGCAAGTGAGACTTGGATGCGTGAGTGATAAGACTCTTTGAACGGTGTTGATCTATGGGGATCATCACACGTGGCAATCATGGCGGACAACGTCAGCGGCCGGCAGGTTTGCTTGGAGCACGCCAGTTCACCCTGCCCTTGCGTTCTGCTGCTGCTCCATCTTTGCCCCATTTCACCCTCACTGACACTCGACACTCAGCACCTCCCTTTTAGAAATGTGTAATTAATAACTTAGGCTTAAGTGACTGTAGCTAGTATAAAGACAGCGATTAGAATTTTAACTGTTATAAAGACTGGCATATCTTCTGCACTAATTGATAGAAATAATAAGTTATAATAGTTTATGAAGGCAATTTAATGTTGTAAATAAGAGACGTGTGAATTTATATAGAATTGTAAATAAATTAAGAACTTAAATTTAGTTACTTTATTTTTATCAGTACCTCCCTCCCTTCGAGCTCGGATAAGCCCCCCCGGCGACTTGTAACATTATTTCCGCCACACTGTAATTACACTGTAAAAACGCTTTCTTTCTGTAACAAAAAAGTTGTTCATGCAAAGACATATATGCATTTTGTAATGCGAACCACTGCAAAGCAAGCTTGCCACAAACATAATTTTGGTTTGCGTTGTTGTTACAATAGTTCAGCGGACGTCTTTGTGGCAATATCTGTTACGCTTCAAAGAAAATTTCTGCCCTCGAAGACAACCGTGATTGGTAATTAAGAGATCAGAAACACATCTTTCAAAGTCACATGCAGTTGAACCCACGCCTTTCGTTTTACTAGTATAACGCCCTTCATCGAACAATATCGTTGTCTTATTGTGTTCGGACTACTTTTGATAAGTAGGTTATGTTAGGTAGTAGCATGGGCCAGAGTATAGCGTCCCGTGATTTGGAGAATCACTGCACTTCAGGATGACATTAAACGTCTGCAAGAGGGCTGCACATTTGCTCAGTTGCAGTTTCGTCACTGCAGAATATATTGGTTTGTGAATGTTTGCGTCGTGACAACAGTACCGTACTGAAAACTACAATGAACGACAGAAAGCCTTTAATATCACTAAACCGTCACCTTTGGTAAGAAGTAATATTTCCTTACTGTGAACAAAATCAGCTCAAAGAATGTTTATTTCTTTGCTATGAAGGAATGTATCGTTATAATACAAAAACTTACAAAGTGGATATTTGTTAACAGCAAGCACATGCTTCTGTGAAGTTCTCTTTGAATTAAAGCAATATTGTGTTAGTGTGAACAAACCAGCCTCAAAGAAATAATTTTCGTTTCCGTACAAAAAAACTAGGTTAAAAAAAAATTTTATAGAGTGCCCGTATAAGGTGTACAACTTGAAATGTGTTTCTAGAAAATATCAAATAATGAATTGTTTGTCACACAGCAACCGAAATAAGAACTGTAAATTTATTTCAGGATTAGCTATACCTTAAAACGCGGGCACACAAAACAAACATTTTGAGTGGTGAAAATTTACCTCAGTATGTGTAAAGTAACCCAGGTTTACGGTATTTCAAAAAGTGTACGATGTTGTTTAAGCACTAGTTCGGCAGGTATCACTATCGACTAAAATTTCTTAAAAAATAAGGAGCTGTTTTATTCTTAAAACGCAAGTTTAGAATTACGCTTATTTACATTCAATGCCATTTGTTTTAACTGAAATGCCACTTAACGCAAGTTGAAAAACGCGAACGCGAAGATAAAGGCCAGGTTGCCAGGAGCCGACGGCGGAAAGCTACACGCAAATGACCGGGATATGAGCGCTTTCTGCTTCCCATTTCTTCACGCTCTTGATGCGATTACATGCAGATATAGCTCACCCGCTTTTGTTACATTTTATTTCATTTTTTTTTTCCTCCCCTTCGCGGTGTTCTCGGTAAAATATATTTTTATCTCGCTCATTTTATCAACTCGGCTGATAAAGGCTTCACATTTTTGTGAGAGATGTGTGCGACTCCGCTTGTTTCCTCCTTTTTTTTTTTACTCTCGCAAAAAAAAAAATACACCCCCGTACGTATAAAATCTCTGCCTTTCTCTTTTTATCTGGCGCGATTTAGATCCCACCGCCGTGCGCGTTCTCCCTCCTCTTCTCGCCCCTTTGCCACTTCTGTTCTCCTGCTCCCTTCCTTCCACGGGCAATCTCTCTTGCTGTCTTCCTTTATCTCTCTCTCTCTGTCTCTCTTTCTCTCTGACCAGGTCCAAATCGCTGTCGCTACAAGCCGGGCTCCAATATCCACGGGGGCTCGCGGGTTGCATGTATCGCAGGCTACCAACCCCGCCCGATAACATTGACCGCGACATCGTCTTCTCGTCGCACGCCCAGCACACGATGGCAAGCCTGCACAATGCGTGCTCGTCGAGTACTTTAGTCCGTGTCAAGACACGAACATCTTGAGGCACGGCGCTCTGAAACAGCCGTTCCCTAGTTGCGTTGCAGTGCTCCGAGACGATGTTCCTGAAGTGCACGATGTCTTGAAAGAAGTCCCCCGCGCGTGGTCTGAAGTGTGTGTTCTTTCTGCGGATCGGAACATTGCCCACGCGTGTAATATCATCGTAATGAAACCTGGATTGCAAACTCGTGCAGCGCAGTTCAAGTGCCAGGTAGTGCGAAGTTCTGCCAGCCTCGGTGTTGAAAACAAGATACAACTCCCAGCAATGCAAGGCAAAGGCGTTTTACTGCTGATTGTTCATGCTCACAGGTGATGCGGTTTCTCTGTTCTCAAACAACAAGTGAATGGCTTCTGACCCTTTAAAAAGAGATACGTGAATTTCCCTTGTTTTTTTTTCTGAGATAGGTTACTTTTCGAGCATGTATACGCTAGTTTCCATGCTGTGATAAGATCACAGTGATTTTAAGACCCCCAGGATGTCCATTTGGCCTTCGCACGTGGGAATCGTTCCGTAAGATACCACTGGTTAGCGGGTTTTCTCGGGGATCTCCCGTATTTCCTCGCCCTTGCATTCAGGTGATCCTGCATGTTCACCTCGCATCACCTTCGTCGGCTCTGATGTTCAGAGCCGCACAAACCTCTCCGCTCCACTCGAGCTCTTCAGCCTGTAACAAACTGTGACAGGTGTCACATCTAGCGACGATTCACAGGCTGTCATCCATTCTCGATTACTTCCAACTTTTCTCAAGCCTTGCTAAAGTTCTACTTCCAGGATATTCCTCCACCTCATTCAAACAAAGCTGCACCAAGGCTATAAAATTACACCAAAGGGACAACGCACAACATTCGTGCGCACTCAGTTACAAACGTAATATTTTGCATAAGAACTATTTGTTACTAGGCATTACCAACACACCTATTTTCTCAATGTATTTATTCGTATTACTTATGATTAGAGATCTGAAAAATTCGCGTTTTAATTACGGGACAAGCTAGAATTCAAAACCCTGTACGTTTGTATTGCTAATGCTATTGGTCTACCCGTTAAATTACGCCTCCTGGACAACTCTGAGCCTATAATAAATACACAGTAAAATTCAGACCGAATCACCATCTTCCGCTAATACAACAAGCAACCAATGAACAGTGATATCCGCATGATTTTACATACGAAAATAGAGTATAGCCTACAGGTCGTTGAATTCGTGAATTTTTTCAGGTCTCTACTTATGATGAATTATTACCATTCGTCAGTAAAACAAAAGTAAAAGTTCAATTTAACCAAAAATTATAGTTATCTATCCTAACAGAAGTATAAAACGCTTGTGATACATCACAAATTTATCAAACAACCAAACACGTCATACATGGGGTGAGTTTTCAAATGTTTGATTAAAAAAGTGTGAAGAAACCGCGAATAGATCGCAGTCGCATATACAGCTGCTGCCAATAACATAATACACAAATACAATTGTATTGGTACATTATACACGTTACAAAGCGTTATGCTTATTCTAGTGCAGTTCCAGACAACAAATTTAATCGTTGAAGCTCCTAAAATTACATTTTTACATATCCCTGAAATTGTTAATTACCAAAACAGCAGGTTTCAATAGAAAAGTAATTTCTTAATTTATTCGTTCGAACATTTTTCAGATAAAAGAACGAAATGTAAGTTATGTCGATACTAACTTTTTTTTTTAATGCTAATTATTTTTTTCGTAGTTATAGCTACTGCTAGAGCCTACCGTTAACCACATGTTTAACAAAATATTACCACTCATATTACTAGTGTAGGCTATTCACGGTAATAAAAATAAAATACTTTTTAAGGTCCTCGCAACAGGCATTAACCACTAATAAATATCTGTTATTGCTGCCTACAACGTTAACTTTTGAAAGTAGTGAAATGTATACAATATGTTCACTATTCCCATGGCAATGTTTAATATTCAAAAGTGACAGAAAGCTAGAAAATGGTTAAAGGTATACGTCAATTTTATTTTATTACGCCAAATTTTACAAAAAAAAAAACTTATTTCACTTGCAACCAGTTGAAAAAGTAAACTTTTAAAACTATGTTAAAAATGGAACTACCTTTTTTAATTATCTGTAGACGTCATTGTCGGTATCGAGTAGATGTTTTCTTTAAAATGTAGTGAGCTGCAAGCAGAAATTTCGCAGCAGTTTTATTCAAAGTTGCTAGGATTAGAGTGAATAGGCGATACCAGTAGAACACAAGTTTGTACAAAATATTGCCTGGGTTAATCATTAACTCGGTCTCTAATTAAGAATGCTAAGACTTGCATAGGCCCTTCCGGCCGGTATTAGAAGTTATTCACATTCAGGGCCAGGATTAACCGTGATAACATGGGGTCCTCCTTCTAGTGCGCACGGTGATAAGTTCACTGTGAATCAGCATGAATCACTGCGTAATTACGGGTAGCTAGGAATAATTACTTGTGTGTAGTGATTCTAGTGTAGTACCCTAGTAGCCATAGGCTGAGAATGAAATTATGTTCATTGGTGTGTGTTTTTTTAATATGTCCCCGTAGCAAATACATATGTACATTACAGCTTCACTCTTCAGTTAGAAAAACAAAAATACCATTTATATAAACTCTGACACAAAATATATAATTTAAATCTTAACAATTAATACGTAGTGAATAAAGGAAAAAAAACTGATACCTATCATTGCCGTTATTGACGGTGGGTAGCAACTCATTAAGCGACTGGATATTTTCCGAAATTTTGTGTTAGAGCACCATGCAATTCAGTGCCATTCATTTGCCAATATATTTACATTCTTCATAGGCTTTTCTGCTTCTAACGGAGAGAAACGATCACCGTATTCCACTGACGACTGCCAAGATGCAGTTCGTTAGAAGGCTGTCAGATGGCGCGCTGGGTTCTGATTTCGTTCCCGGGTGAAACATGGTTACGCGCGCACGTGTGTGTGTGTGCTGTTTCTGTATGTATTAAAATATATATATATATATACATGTTAGAATTAGTGTGTAGGCCATCCCTGTTATCCTGCAAGAACATAGAAGGCTCGTGTAAACAATAATCTATAGTAAAAATAATTAACTGAAGCATTCAGTTAAGCTAAACGCTTATGACTAGGGGCAGTGATATTTCGCGAAAATATTTCGAGACAAGATACAGTCCAAAACACTGTAGGGTCGTCCAGCTTCTTTGAATTGCTTAAAGATGTTCTGGCCCGTGTTAACCGTTTGCACACGAATCACGAAGGTTCAGTGTCGGAGTTACTTAGTCCTGAGTGGCTTGTTCAAAGACGGACACGGTACCAGCAGCCAATGGAGGTACAACAACAGCTGAGGTGTGTATATAGTATCGAAGTCTACTGTGTGCTCCAATTTTTACGCGAAAAGTCACTGGCCCTGCTCATGACCGATAAGGAGTCCGCTATTACGTGTCGTCTTACTTATAAAATATAACGATGCCACAGTGTTTTCAAACGTATCTAGGCACAAAGAAGTTCTGAGAAAATTTTTACCGCTCCTGCTAACTGGTTATATCATTACTAGATACCTGAAAAATTCGCGAGTTCAATAACCTGCAGGCTAGACTCTACAGTAGTGTGTACAGATATGCCAATGTCAACTGTGCATTGGTTGTCTACTGTCACAATGGAAGGCGATGATTGGGCCAGCGTTCTCCAAGAGGCGTCAAACACCGCGTGGACCAATGGCTAAAGTTATATAAACACACGCGTTTTGAATTCTAGCCTGTCCCAAAATGAATCCGCGAATTCTTCAAGTCTCTAATAATTGCAAATGCCATGTACCTAAAGCTTACAGATACATTCTTTGGCCATCGGGCTGAGAGCATCAACATGGCTGACTTATCGTCTGGTGGCGGTCGTTCGCTGGTCGCAGTGTACAGGGTCTTTGCCCAGAACTATGAGCAGTTTGCCTCACACTGCTGCGTGGAGGTGGCAAACACCCCGCGAAGGCGGGTGATGATTACGATACATGCTAATATAAGGTAATACGAGCTCATTTGTCCACTTGCTGCCACTACAACCAAAAATAATTTACCTCGTACACAATACCACGTTTAATGCCGACACTCGCAAACTAAATGAATGTTGATCTGAGGACCGTGCAGGATATAGGTTCTATCACACACGTGGACTGACTCGGAGATACAACGCACTCAGAGACTGGAAAACTCGCTAAACTCTTTTCGTACCAACATATTCTTCAAAACACTACCACGGCNATACAACGCACTCAGAGACTGGAAAACTCGCTAAACTCTTTTCGTACCAACATATTCTTCAAAACACTACCACGGCCTAATGGTTATTCACGATAAAGTGAGAACTTTTGAAAGATTTTGATTTGATTTTGTAATGTGTTTTATTGACATGAAGTAGTACACTGTACATAAGGAACAGAAATCAATGCAAATAACGNATTTGATTTTGTAATGTGTTTTATTGACATGAAGTAGTACACTGTACATAAGGAACAGAAATCAATGCAAATAACGGATAACGTGTATACCAGCGAGAAAAACGCTCTACTACAAGAAGGGTGTAAGTGAATAAACGGTATGGAACGGAGGTAATAGAAAAGAAAAACAAGGTGAAAGAAGGGGAAACTAGCCAAAACCCCAAGCACTTTTGAAAGCCCTGTCATTTTTATAATAGTCAATAAATAAATTAATATATGTATTTATTTATTTAAGCTTTAGACGTTAACTTCCGAGTGCGGTGGAATATACACACTGTGCTAATTACTAACATGGTAATATTCATTTGAAAAAATGGATAAATGATATAAAAAATGGCTGAAAGGAAAAAGCAACAAGGGCTTCAAAAGTGCTCACTTTACCGTGAACAGCCCATAACTGTTTGCAGACGAGTAAGTATTGGAGAAATGTAATTCTCATTCGTTCAGAGAAAAGGAAACATCTTGGCACTCAGTCGCTTATTAACGTGCGAAGTTACTGTGGAAAGTGTATGCTGTTGTGTAAGTACCGCAGGCTTTTAAATGTTCATTACTGGTCAACTATTTTTCGCGGAAACATTTACGCCCACACTTCACTTCAATATCCTACTTACATACAAACAGTTTTTCTTTGGTTACTCGGTGCATGTCTTTGTGAAGGAATACCTCCCCTTGTTAGACTGAGCCAATCGGAATTAGGCTACTCGGATTTTAAATGTCTTTATTTGGCCAAACAGGCACTTAAACAGCGTAAAAATTAAATCAATTCAGTCGCAAAAATGATCGAAGATTAAGTGTTTTTTAATACAATCACTCTAATAATCTCTCCGCGAAATTCCCGTGTCCCTACTCATGCGGGCCGAGCGAGTTGCACAGTGTTATTACAGTGGACACGTACTCGGGAGGGCCTGTATTCGATTCCCAAATAAACCATCCTGGTTTCTGTTTACCACCATTATCCGTAATCACTCCAGATGAATACCGGTATGTTTCCGTGGCCAATTCCTTATTTCGACTGTGCTTAGCAAACTACCTGAAAATTCGCGTTACGATAAGACACCCAGAAATTTCGCGAGTTCAGGCGGTACTAGGAGATACTTTCGACACTTGTGAATTCATGTTGCTGTTGTAATTAGGTCACTTGTTTGCTGACATGTCCTGCAGGATTGTGAACCTGTAACATACATGTAGAAAGAGAGTAAATCACGCACAACCTAGTACAACAAATTGACAGCACCTGGGGTGTATGCAGCATTGTAGAGAGCAGAATTATTATATATATTTATATATATATATATATACATATAGGCTTCCCGTCTCTAGTTATGCTCTGGAATCTCGCTGGACTGCACCGTCGTATATATTCGAGTCGGTGCAATTTATTTATTTGCTCCTGCAGCAGCGAGAACCCCATAAGTAGACATGATTGGGGCCATCCTATCGTTATTTGTTACCTATTGGTAGAGACCTGAAAATTTCGCGTTTACATTTCGGGACAAGCTTGAATTCGAAACCTCGTACGTTTGTATTGCTAATGCTATTGGTCCACCCGTTAGTTTATACCTACTGAACAACTCTGAGCCAATAATAAATTCACAGTAAAATGCAGATCGAATCACCGTATTCCGCTAATACAACAAGCAACCAATTTACAGTGATATTTGCATGATTTTAAATACGACAATAGAGTATAGCCTACAGGTCATTGCACTCGCGAATTTTTCAGGTCTCTATTTATTGGCAATATACAGTTGTGTTTTCGTGAAGGGGGTGGGGGGTGCTGTTTACCGCGAAAAGATTCCACGACTAGTCGTACTCCAAAACATTCTAGTAAAAATATTTATCTATTTCATATAAGTGGGGTAAAATCTGACGATGTGACCAACCTACACAATATGTAAACAGTAATTTTTTCCTTTTTCCAAGTATTGTATCAGCTGATGAATTGCTGCGGGACGTATGTTGGAAAGCCGTCGCTTTTGATAATGGCTTTAAAAGAAAATATCACTCAGAACTTAAAGTTGTAATGTAAAACTTTAATTATAGGTACACAACATTTATGATTTTATTCTGTTTTTAAAGCAACATTTTTTTTTTAAATTGAGTTTTAAAGCATGTTTAGCAACTTTGATGGAGCATGTCAACACTTACGAGTAGTGAAACGTTTCCAGTCCGGTAAACGCCTTTGTGCATTGTGCTATTTTCTCGTCGTGTTTATACGAGCACCTTGTTAGTGTTGTCGGATTATTTTATTAGTGGTTGATTTTTTTTAAATTTTCTTTCTTTAAGCATAGTTGGTTGTAGGTACTATTTAAGTGCGTTTTATTGACCGAACTTTAGTATTATCGACACGTGTTTGCCGCTTCGTAAGATGGCTCGTTCCGCCATTTTCCTTAACTGCTGTCCGCAATGAAGCGATAAAAATATAGTTTACATTTATAGGTTTAAGTTTATTGATTTCAGAAAACGTGCGAAGTGTTGACTTTGCTGAATAATTTGACAAATAAATTTAATCTCAGTGACGAACAAACGTGATTTTAATTAAGTAATCGTGCAAGGATTTCCTCAGAAAAACACGTGTTCAAGATGTTGCGAATTACAAACGGTAAGTTAGCGTGTTTTGTAAATAATATATTTATAAACCGTTACTCTAATGTTTTAAATGCACGTGGTCTAAAAAAAAATTCGCACTTTCAACTCTCTTGTATTGTGTTAATAACATCTGTTCATTTGGCCTATATCGTAAATGCTACGAGTAGAAGGTTAACTACGGCCAAAGTGTTTGATTGCGGCACCTGTACAAGCAACGGAGCGTNGTTAGCGTGTTTTGTAAATAATATATTTATAAACCGTTACTCTAATGTTTTAAATGCACGTGGTCTAAAAAAAAATCCGCACTTTCAACTCTCTTGTATTGTGTTAATAACATCTGTTCATTTGGCCTATATCGTCAATCCTACGAGTAGAAGGTTAACTACGGCCAAAGTGTTTGATTGCGGCACCTGTACAAGCAACGGAGCGTGAATCGAGTTTCGTTTTTTCTTTTAAATTAAAACTTTCGAAGTTATAATAATTTTAATGTTATTTCCGTACGAGCAAAATCCCCCACTGCTCCTTCAAAANCAGTGTTTCAGTGTCTGCCATGACAGGAAACCCGAGGGAAATGCAATGGCGCCCTGGACTCATAGCATTTGTTTAGAACGTAGTTTTCTTCACAGGCAGAGCAGCTGTGACGAAACGATACGTTGTCGCCGTGCTACTTTTCTAGAACTGTCAACATTTACCCCACTTATATGAAATGGACAATCCACTTTAGCGATTGGATGATTTTAACTGTCAGTCGTATCAGGTGACTGCCTGCGAATCACGGACGATCATTGTCCAAGTAACTTAACCCGATTCGACCCAGTAAAATAATTAAATGTCTTCTCACAAAATAAACGTAGTCGGTAACCCAAGGATAGTGAAGCCTGACTTACGCGTAAATCTTTTCGTAAAAAAAATTGTGGCCCTGCCAATTGATTTAAATCTGTAAAGGAAGTGTCAAATAAACTGTATTCCGAAGGACCAAATCATTGCAAACTCACAACTGTTTGAAGTTTACTATTGACCCTTAAAAAAAGCGCTGTATTTGTCCACGGGTTCTGATTGAACGAACAACTTTCAGTCACGTGGCTGCACGTACTTTTCGAGCTCGGGGGACACCGAGATGTTTCTCTTCTGCATTATCAGGTGTTTTACCGTATTACCGTGTGTTCACTCAGGACGAAGGGCACGGGAGCTCGCGCGGGCAGGGACGACGTTTTCGGAACGCTCAGTACAGCCGACGCTTCCGCAGCCGAGAGCGGGCGAAATTTTCCAATCATTCACGCGACACAAAAGGGAAGCTTCGTCATTATGAATGCGAGAGGGTTTCCACGGCCAGAACACGGTGCACGGAGCTGCAGACACCNCCCGGAGAGCCCGCCCGCTTTTAAAAAATATAAAACGATCGGGCGCCTCCCCCCCCTTCCACCAACCCCCCATCCTTGTCGCCCCACTGCTGCTATCTCGCGGCAATAAATTTGCCTACTTGATATATGTCCCGCCCTTAAATGCAATGCTAGTCGCGGTTGGCTCTGGTGAGGTGAAATGGGGGGAAAGGCATGGGAGGGGGGTGTCCCCTTCCTTATTCATTTATTTTATCTCTTTACTGTGGGGGACGAGAAATGGGGCTGTCTCCCCCTCCCCCCCCCCTTCCAAACCATTCCCCGTCCCCTCGCCGTACCGCGGCAGTTTTCGATTTATTTTTGGGGGCGAAGAACAATGGCGGCGCACCTTATCGATATCCCGGCCGCGCGGCCGTTTATCTTGCCCAACTTAGTTAGCAGTGGATTTAAGTCGCAACACAAGTTAACATAGATCACGGCGCGCCTAGACCGGCTCTGCTTTCCTCACGCCTCACTTACGCACGGCGTTCCCCTTGCAAATACGTTTGTAATTCACGCCGATACCCCTGCTCGGAAGCGCAAGTCGGTAGTCTAGCTGGTACTTTGTCGCCGGGGCTCTGACGAAAGCCCACCTCAGGTTCCACGTGTTCAAAATGTGATGTTGGACTTTTACCATATCGCCCACGGAGACCACTCGTACGTCATACCTAAGAAGACTTTCCCAAAATGAGCAGCAAATATTGACAAAATAGTATAGTAATGTAACATCAACAAAAAAAGTTGCGCAAAATCCTCTACTTCCTAACAAATTTAAAAAATGCTGGTATTGAAAATTACCAAAAAAATATTATAGAAATTATATATATAATATTTCTTAACATAAAATAATTAATAAGTGGAGAAAAGTCATACCACACACAAGCAAGCTCCAAACTGTTCTTTGTGCTCGACGAAGAACAAACATCAGTTTTACACCCGCCAATATAAAAGGAGAAGAGTTCAAGCAATAAACAAGCATAAACATCAAATAGTGACTGGTCTATATCGAGTCTATCAGCTGTCAGACGATAACATGATTTTTTTAAAACTCAGAAATATACATTTTACACATATTTATATTCGAGTGTTTACGAAAATAATGAAAATGAAACCAACTCCAGCGGCCACAAAGTATGAAGAAAACTACACTCTTCAAAAAATAAGTTATCGTGTGGAACTGACTACTTTTTTTTTTTATCTGNAATAAGTTATCGTGTGGAACTGACTACTTTTTTTTTTTATCTGCGACAAACACATTGCCTGATAATTCTCTCGGCGTTTGCGTTAAAATATACGAAAATTAATGACAAAGAATTTTTTAAAATTAATTTTGAAAAGTGTTCGGTTATAAGCAGAGACCTGAAAAATTCGCGAGTTCAATAACTATATTTTCGTGTGCAAAATCATGCAGATATCACTGTTCATTGGTTGCTTGTTGTGTTAGCGGAAGACGGTGATTCGGTCTGCCTTTTACTGGGTATTTATTATAGGCTCAGAGTTGTCCAGGAGGTCTAATTTAACGGATAGACCAATAGCATTAGCAATACAAACGTACGGGGTTTTGAATTCCAACTTGTCCCGAAATTAAAACACGAATTTTTAATGTCTCTAGNGCGACAAACACATTGCCTGATAATTCTCTCGGCGTTTGCGTTAAAATATACGAAAATTAATGACAAAGAATTTTTAAAAATTAATTTTGAAAAGTGGTGTGCAAAATCATGCAGATATCACTGTTCATTGGTTGCTTGTTGTGTTAGCGGAAGACGGTGATTCGGTCTGCCTTTTACTGGGTATTTATTATAGGCTCAGAGTTGTCCAGGAGGTCTAATTTAACGGATAGACCAATAGTATTAGCAATACAAACGTACGGGGTTTTGAATTCCAACTTGTCCCGAAATTAAAACACGAATTTTTAATGTCTCTAGTTATAAGTGATTAGTGAACCATATATATATACTGAGATATGTATTTAATCATGCATGTACTTATGTATGCATAGGTATGCGTATATTAGCATTTAGACCGGTACGTATGCAAGTGTCTATAGTTATGTATATGTATGTGTACACAAGGGCGTACAAAACAGTTTTCATTAACTGTAGAGTTAGACACTTTGGTATTCGGAAACAATGATCACATGTTCACTGATTCCTGATGTAACATCGCTTTCTTACGATAGTCAGTTTCTCTCGTAGTACCCCTTGTTTCAGTGCCCGCTAGAGCATTAACCTCATCACAGTAAATAATTTTTGTATTGTTACAAACAACTTTTTGCAAACCAGTTGGCAAATATGTTCTTGTAACTTTTCAGTTGAATTATTGTATATTTATAAAATACGTTATTTTATAAAACATACAAATTTGTTAAAGTTGCTCAAAATGTTTAATAAACTTAAAGTCTACAACACTTTCTTACTAAAATTCAAATTTATTTGTACACATTTCACACTAAGGTTGTGTGAAACTTACTCTAACGTATTTGTAGTGGTACAAATATCACTTTGACAACCAGATTCTAAATAATTCGGGGCCGCGGGGGTGTAGTGGTTAGACGACTCGCCTTCCTATTAGGCGAACTGGGTTTGATTCCCGGTGGCGTTGCTCCCGAATTTCCGCATGTGGCTAGCCCCATCCCCTGGAGGATAGAATTAATTCCCCGATAGCCTAATCAGTAGAGACCAGGAAATTTCGCGGATTCATTCTGCAACAAGTTAGAATCAACAGTGCTTTGTGCACTCGATCATCAGTTGGTAGTTCATTGGCTGTTGCGCCAGTGTAAACATAGACCAGTTGGAACGGGATTCGGTAATTTGTTCCTTGCAGGTTTGTTATTAGCACGATGTCATCGGGGGCGTGTCTAACAAGCGGTGATCCAATAGAAGAAGAAACGGAAATGTACAGATGGTTGAAGTCCAACTTGTCTTGAAATGAATCCACGAATTTTTCCAGGTCTCTACTAATCAGCTAGATTCAAGCTTAAATCAAGCTTGTCATGACCAGCCTGTAAGCTTGCAACAAGCTAGTTGAGCGAAACAGCAAGCTTGAATCATGTGAACTAGTTTCTTCATGTAAAGCTTGTAGCATGCTTGATTAGTTACACTTGCTGCAAGCGCTTGCCTTGGCAAGCTGCAAGTATAATTCAAGCCATCTGCAAGCGTGCCATTAGCAAGTATGTGCCAGGTGGGATAGACTCTAATCAAGCTTCAATTACACATGATCTGACAAGTTTGCTGGGAAAGGCAAATTCAAGTCAAATGGCAAGCTTGACGCAAGATTACCTGCTCTTTGGGCCAGAAGCTAGTTGTGGTAGTTTATTCTGAGATCACTTTAATGCTGGAGGACTCAGCTCTCCTGGGCGTACTGCTGGGTTTAAAACAAACTTCAAGACGTAGCCGTTCGGACTTCAGGATGAAGTGAAATAAGTTCTGGCATCCAACCCCCACTTCGGCATCAACGTATGTGTAAATTTCATTTCTAAGGTTAGTTTTAATTTAGTTAATAAACTGTGTCTGAGTGGCCCTCCCTCTAAGTCAACAACAGTTGAAATTTCTTAGATTCTTGTGCTTACGACTAAGATGTTCATTCACGCATTCATTTCTGAGCCCAAGTGTTGCAATAATGTAACGCAATGGTGTGAATTGTCCTTACTATACGCTTATACCAAACAGTTAACAATATGCTAGATTCGCAAAGATATCAGCAACATGCATTTATAAACTCGAGTTTCAGAAACTTTCACAAGTGAGGTTTCCCAAATGGAAGACGCGTACTAAACTGTGCACTGAGTCCTCGTCGAGACCAGTACCAATTGTTCACTAGGCCCGTTTTTAAAGTGGTATATGATCAGAATCGTAGGCACGGTAAAGGAACACGTTAAAAAAAAGTAGCTAAATAATATGCCGTAGACCTACATTAATGTCTGGTTCGTTGCTATTTATAACTCGAAGCGCCTCAGTAGCCTGTAAGTCCCTGTGAAAATACACGTGAAGTATCCCTACATAGCGAACATGACACGAAAAAGTTACTGAAACTGTTGCCTCTTTTGAGTATCACTCAGGTGCCAAATGATGTCTACGACCAGCTGGTAGGAACTCAGGTGAAACTCTACTTGACAAAAATTAATTTTGTCATAGAAAATCGATGGTTTAATTTATATTAACACTTTCACCAAAACAGTTGTTATCCCGCAGTGGGAAGTGGCAAAAGGAAAGGTTTTGAGAGGGGGGGNTTAATTTTCATCCCTTATATTATGATGTTGCTAGGGAAATTACAAAACCAAAGTTCATAAACAAACATTAGGATAATCACGAATGAGTCTGTTGTTAGATATTATAACTTTTGAGTTATATTTAGGGATATAACGTTTTTTATTGTCCCTTACACTTCAAGCAGGAAAGTATACGAAACAATTTAGAAAAACTGGCCACATTAACAAATATGAAGATGTGTGTGCGCGCGCGCGCCTGAGAACTGATATTATTGACGTAGTTTTCTAGTGAAACAGTGTCTCTGATATATGCCACTATCCTTACACTGAACACAGATAAATCGCAGTCGACTTCTTCATCGATGCCATCGTCGACACAGAGATACGACAATCAGTACGTCTGGCTTCACCCCACAACATGCAGGAGGCCCTGGCCCGAGCACTGGAGGTGGAGTCAGCAAGACAGGAGACCACACCACAACGTCCAGTACGCACAGTGGCGCTGAACAAAGACGGANCAGGGTACATGCTACAGATTTTCGCCACCCCCTACCCACACGGCAGGAGTGTTGGTCATGTGGACAGTTGGGGCATCTGAGAGCCTATTGCCCACAAGAGCATCAGCAGCAGCGGAAAAAGAAGCTGCGAGATGAACGAATGGCTTCGATGAGCTCGTGCAAGCACTTGCGCGAAGAAATTTGTGAGCTTAGTGCATATGCCCAACAACTGAGAAACCGCATCGACAAGCTGATGCTGCAAGCTGCGCACCTCACAAAGCAGTTGGAAAATGCACACGACAACTTGCGAGTACTGTCGAGATGCTCTGTGCACACTGTGCCACGTAGCAGCGAAAGAAGCCCACGGCATGGAGCGAACTGAGGACAGTAGTCCCATGAAGGAAGTGGTTCGGGGTCAAAGAACCAGTTGTGTGAACGCGAGAAAGGGAGTGAGGCACTCGACAGGAGCTACCAGTGCTTCAACGTACGTCGGACGAGGATCCAACCACGACCTGCAGCATCCACCGCAAGTGCCAGCACTTTTCAGATTGGTAGACATGATCTAAAGGAAGATGCAAGGGGAAATTCTGTAGTTGCTTCATCTTTCAAACCGGTAATGAAAGGATTAGTCCTTCTGTAAGGCACAAACGACCATATAGTGACCGGATGAAGGCCCGGTATGAGAGGAGAATGTCGAGCGAGCTATTTCAAGAAGGACAACTGGTTTGGCTGTACAACAAACAGAGACGAAGGACAGAAATGTATGGAGGGCCCCTACAGGATTCTGAAGAAGACCAATGATGTGGTCTATCATATTTGTCGTCAAGGCTCTCGGGCGAAGCCGAAGGTTGTCCACACCGACCAACTGGCATTCTACGAAAGTCCTGACGTTGCAGAGTCTGTTCGGGAAGAACAGACTTGAGGAGGGGGCAGTGTTACGTGTTGCTGGTATGCACTGTTGACCTTCGATGGCACCGCGCGAGCGGGCGGAAGAGAAGGACAGAATAGTGATGATAACGGGACAGCACGTCAATGGAATGTTTTGAAAGGCAGACGAGCGAAGCGCGTACCAGTTACAAAGAGCAAGCCGACAATATAATAAATTTTGCCACGCATGCTTCTCACCCTGGTGGTATTGATTTCTGCATTTAACTAAAGAATACTGTGGACTACTGACCTCGTTCTCTCAGCGTGACTCGGGGTGCGTTGAACCTTCCAGATGGTCATGGCGAACGATATAAAAGTGTGACAGGCCTCCGAGCCGAGGAGTTTATGAGTGAATGAGTGGCTGAGTTCCGAGCGATAGAAGACGAGCAGTGAGAGAAGTTATCAGCGGAAGGGAGATCTGCGACTGCGAGTATCAAGCAGTGAAGGGTGCGGCTGGGAGGCTGGACTATTGGACTAGATGCGTGAGTGAAATACATTACAAATGGTGGCAACATATGGACTGAGCACGTGTTAAGGATGAGTATGAGTTAATTGACTGTGACGAAACAGAGGCATTAAGTAGGATGTTAATTAGTGTTGAAATATATATTAAATATTGCGCTCATTATTAAATAAAAAAAGTAATAATGGAGACGGATAATTTAATGCTGTAAATAATAGCAATGTGAATAAATTAGAAATAAAATGTAGTTATTTTATTTTTATTAACACCTCCATCCCTCACGAACTCAGATAAGCCCTTCAGGCTTTCAATTTAACAATATTTTTATGGTCGCCATTTTGAAAGCAAGTAACATACGCTGTCGAAAACTATTAAACTCGGATGTCCTTGCTACGCAGGAACTATGCGTGTACAGAGTTTGTCGGAATTCGGTTCACGCGTTCAAAAATTTTTAGAGGGGAACTCACACACAGGCATACAGACAGGAAGTGATGTCATAGGCCTTTCTTTATTTTTGAAAGTAGGCTAAAACTAGGGGAGGCAGAGGTATAATTTAAATGAACATGGGCATTGTCACACAGAAAGTTTGAGATTTCCCTCACCCCCATCGCCCTCCCGGAAGCAGTAAGTGGGCGCTTATGTCTGTCATCAGCATACACCAAGCTGAGGACCTCGGAGCTGCGAAACGTCGCGGGACACGCCCGGTTGCACAAGCGGACAGTTGCGGCCGATGGGAAAGCCGCGGTGATAGGCGGGAGCCGGCCAATGGCGCGCGGCCTCTCACGTGGCGGCCCGTGCTGATATTTCCGGCCGCTGGCGCCGCCATTGTGCTCCCCCCACCCTAGATAACGCCACGCCGCGCGCGCCACTTCTTTATTCCTATTCGTTCTTTTGTTGGGTGTTTATCGTTTATTTCACCAGCCACCACCACCACCACCACCTCCTCCTCCGCGACCGAACACGCTTCGCAACCCGCCGACGCGGCATTCTTTTGTTCGGCGGTAATTAACAGGAAACGAGATTCGCGCTTTGTTTTCGGGCCGGTCGTCCGCTTTTGTGGCGGCGCGGGGGAGTTTTTAGCGAGCGTGCGGCCGCAGTTGGCAGCAGTGGTGCGGCGCGGCGCTTGAGACTCGCGGTGGGGGCTGCGGTCCTGCCGTCCTGGACGCGCGCTTTGCAAGAGCCAGGTCCTGTCAACTCGAGCAGGGAGGACGAATCCTTACTGAGGATACGCGGTGTCCATGTTCTACGACATTACAACTTCGACGTTTAAAAAAAAAATCTTATTTATTACTTGTGCATCGCGTGAATATGTCTAAAGGCTGTTTGCGATAAAGCGATAACTTTCGAAATCAATCTTAGAAAAAAGTCACTGCTCGTAACTGCATATATTTTAACGGGCGCACTGAGTGAAATGCTCCCAGTAAAGTTGATAACGTTGGAGGGAAAGTAGTTCCATACTTAACGTTGAAATAAAAATGTTAGGAAACCATTTGTGATAACTTAAATAATTACTTTAATTTTTTTATAATGCATGTGAGTGTAAAAATTATTAAATTTGTAGAATATTTACTTTTATAATAATTTCATTTTCATTTCACCGACGCATGAATAAAGTGATGACGCCCATGTCAGTCTTAATTTTACATAACGCGGAAGAATACACAACAAGTGGATCTTAAGCAGGGCTTTCAAAAGTGCTCAGTTTACCTCGGAAAGCCTGTATACAATAAACGATCATGTAGTTTTTTTCTTTTTAGATACTGTAGAAACACGTGGTAGGGCGGTAGAACAGCCGTCCTTGTTTGTGTGCCTCTCATCTCTTAGTTCGTACCACGAGCATTTTCGTGAATATTTGCAAGAAGCTGTTTATAAAGTAGTGTTTTAATTTCCTGATTATGATTCTTACTCTCACAAATGCATTTGTTGTATGAAATAACTGCGGATAAATGATACAGTCAATTATTTTGCACAGAGAAAGTAGGTAAGTATAAAAAAAAATTGCAAACTGATGACGTCATACACTGTCCACCAGCATTTAGCAAAGTTTAAATTGGTCTTTTTCTGTGTTCTAACGTTGGTAGTGCCGTAGAACATACTTCGGTAAACAAATGAATAAGATAGGGTTCTCTCGCTCTTGAGTTGCGGCCTGCTCTTGTATGCTTCTTGACAACAACTGACGTTCCAGCCACCTGTACACTTCCACTGTACTGTACTGCCAGCTAGGGTTGCCAGATACTCGGAAAGTATGTTCAGAACATTGTATGTTATATTTATCCTAAATTAACGAATTTTATGTATAACAGACACACAATTAATATAAACCAAACTTACATACTGATACGTATATAAGACCTACTTATAAACAGGGCCAAATTTAAATATGTGCACCAGAGAGCCAAACAAAACTGGTAAAGACGTGCGTATGCAAATAACTGAGGTATGGAACCAATCAGAGTAACGTGATGCTGTCGGCAGCGCCTATATAAGACAACAAGCGTCTGCTAAAGTTGCTAGATCGGTTACTACTGCTACAATGGCAGGTTATCAAGATTTAAGTGAGTTTGAACGTGGTGTTATAGTCGGCGCACGAGAGATGGGACATTGCATCTCCGAGGTAGCGATAACATTTGGATGTTCGCGTACGACTATTTCACGAGTGTACCGTGAATATCGGGAATCCGGTAAAAAATCACATCTTCGACATCGCTGCGGCCGGAAAAAGATCGTGAACGAACGGGACAAACGACGACTGACGAGAATCATTAAACGTGACAGACGTGCAACCCTTTCTCAAATTGGCGCAGATTTCAATGCTGGGGCATCAACAAGTGCCAGCGTGCGAACTATTCAACGGACCATCACTGATATGGGCTTTCGGAGCCGAAGGCCCACTCGTGTACCTTTGTTGACTGCGCGACACAAAGCTCTACGCCTCGCCTGGGCCTGCCAACACCGCCATTGGACTGTTGATGACTGGAAACACGTTTCCTGGTCTGACGAGTCTCGTTTCCAATTGTATCGGGCGGATGGACGTGTACGGGTATGGAGACATCCTCATGAATCCATGGACCCTATATGTCAACAGGGGACTGTTCAAGCTGGTGGAGGGTCTGTCATAGTATGGGGCGTGTGCAGTTGGCGTGAAATAGGACACATGATACGTCTAGATACGACTCTGACAGGTGACAGATACGTAAGCATCCTGTCCTATCACCTGCACCCATTCATGTCCATTGTGCATTCCGACGGACGTGGACAATTCCAGCAGGACAATGCGAAACCCCAAACGTCGAGAGTTGCTACCAAGTGGCTCCAGGAACACTCTTCTAACTTTAGACACTTCCATTGGCCACCTAAATCACCAGACATGAACATTATTGAGCATATCTGGGATGCCTTGCAACGTGCTGTTCAGAAGAGATCTCCACCGCCTCGCACTTCTACGGATTTGTGGACTGCCCTGCAGGATTCATGTGTGAATTGCTCCTGCATACCTTCAAACATTAGTCGAGTCCATGCCACGTCGTCTCGCGGGGGTCCTACACGATATTAGGCAGGTGTACCAGTTTTTTTGGCTCTTCAGTGTATATATATATTAAATTTGAAAAATACTCATTTTAGATTATATTTATTCTTTGTATTTAAAAACACGGTTTCTATTCGGTTTTTGCGACTGTGAAAAACTTACATAAATTAACTATTTTGATGCCATGAGCGTGCTTTAAAAAGATTTAAAAAAATGTTCAACTGAGGTTATGGTTATTGACGAAGTTTGTGATAGCATTAAGTTGTGTTATCTTGTGCAGTTCATCTTAAAAATCGGAACATGAAGCGTATTGTAAAAGACAAGAACGGTACGAGTAACAAAATGTGCAAAATCAGAATTGTTCATGGTAAATCCTTACTAAGCCATACTGCCAGCACGTTGCTTTGAATTCCAGTTGACACGGCAGAGATGACAAGAACATCCTTCGTCGATTACCCTTCAAGTAGGGACGCCCGAATTTCGCGAAAACAATTCTTGTCTAGTAGTATTTCAAAACCATTCAGCTCTGACTCACTTTCGCAACTGGATAGGTTTACTTGCTGCGCATTTCAGGTGCACGCCCGCGAATCACAGACGTGCAGTCTCTGTGTAACCTAGTTCTGATTGGCCGAATACTCATGAAGACACTCAGCCAATATAACCAAAAGGAAACTTCAGACGTGCACGTAAAAAATTGATGTCTTAGTCCGAGGCCACACAAGTGGTCTAAACGGGTTTATTGTAAAATTCGTTCGAAAATCACGTTTGAACATGTTTGCGAACGGAACTAATTTCAGTGGTTACACCTCTATAACTGGATTTAGATGATAGGAATATACTGCCACGTGAATAAATACATTTTTTCTATCAAATCTCGAAAAGCAATTGACAGATTACTTATCAAAATTGGCAGACAAATAGTACTGCAGAAGGCAGTGTAAAATGGTATGTTTCATGTAGGTGAGGCACTTATTTTCAAAATTGTAGCCACATTAATATTTTTGGCCAGTTTATTTTATTAACGAAACATATTCCAACATAACTTTGTATGCTGGAATTTCCTATTACAACTATCAAGTTTGTCTGTACAGAGCCTCATTTCTCTGCCATTTTGTAAGAGAGCCCCACCAATACAAAATAACTTTTTATCTCATCAAAGGAACATCCATGTCGTCTCACTCCTGTGTACTTTATCTACTCTTTGCTCAAGGGGGCCGCGGTGGTGTAGTGGTCAGACTACTCGCCAACCACCTAGGCGAACCGAGTTCGATACCCGGCGGGGTCGCTCCCGAATCGTGCCGGATGATCCCGCAGGTCAGCGGGTTTTCTCGGGGATCTCGCGTTTCTCGCCTCGTTTCATCCTCATTGCTTCTCAAGACCTCGATGCTAAGAGCGGCCCAACCCGCTGTGTCGGAGGGGTGCCGGGACTCGGCACGTGAGCGCGAACAGGGACTCGAACCCACCGCTGGTCAGACAGCGGGAAGGAGTCGGGCGCCTCTTGTTTGCAACTCGGGAGGCGGCTGGAGTCGAGGGACGAGGGAGCAGACGCCAGGGCAGGCCTATTGATTCTCGAGTCACTCCAATCGCCGGCCGGG
>NQII01006133.1:32864-56768 GCA_002778355.1 Clitarchus hookeri
TCGTGAGAGGGGTGGGGGAGGGGTCACCCAGTGCACGAAGTCCGGTTGTCTGCACTCAGTCGTACAGACCTAGAAAATTCGTTGGCTCATTTCTAGGCGATCTGTAGTCTCAACACTCGGATCACTGTACAGGACTGCAGACATCCAACACAAGCTAGAAGACAGTCGCTTACAAACAGAGCAGCATGGACATCGGCTCTGTTGATCTCTGCATTCCTGTTTACCATCCCTCCTATTGATCCTTAATACACCCTACGTTGCGATGTAACGAGCAACGTTGCTACTTGCCGGCTTTCAGCTGAAATGGGGCCGCGGAGATGAAGTGGTTAGAATATTCGCCCCCCACCTAGGCGAACCGGGTTCGATTGCCGGCGGGGTCACTCGCGGATTTTCGCACGAGGGAATCGACGATGCCGCTGGCCTGAGGGTTTTTTCTCGTGTATCTCCCGTTTCACCCGCCCCTTCATTTCGGCGCTGCACCATACTCACCTCGCTTCACCCTCATCGGCACTCAAGACCTCGCCGTTAAGAGCCGCCCCAAATCTCTTCACTCACTTTTTTCAGCCAAAATACTGGCGATTTGCCAATGTCCCAATAAAATATTCATTACTATGTAACACAGTATACAATTCGTCGTGTTCGTTTCAATTATTTACATGCCGATGAGTTATTACGTTGCAGTGGACTTCACGAAAACTGCATACGAGGTAACATTAAGATGGATCCTTGGAGGATGGCCATCACCACAGACGCACTCTCCATGCGTAATGTCCAGCCAAGGCCGGTAAGGGGCCATTACCAAAAGGCACACCCATGTGTAAGGCTCCATCGGAACCATGGAGGGTGACCACCACCACGGGCACGCCCTCCATGAGGCACGCCTGTATGCGGCAGGGTGGCCATCACCACAGGCACACCCATGTGTAAGGCTCCATCGGAACCAAGGAGAGTGCACCACACTATGTCGCTAGCACTCAAAGTGTTTGAGACCCGGTAAATTCGCGAGCACAAGAGATGCTAGAAGAGAGTTTTAACTCTAGTGATTTTTTGTCACTGTCGTGATTGGCCCACTTGTTTACTGACACGCCCTACAGGACTGTGAACCAGTTGTACACAGGGTAAAGTGTTTTTCACGAAGGCGCAGGCCTCTGAACGAATGAAGTAGCCTGGGGCGTATACAGAACTGCCGAGTCTAGTCATGCTGTTAAAAGAACTCGCGAAATTTCAGACTCTCTAGCTGTACTACAAACAACTGTACTTTTGTGATACTTTCGCAATCAGCCCATGACACTAGCCAATAAAAATATGCAACGAAATAATCCAATCGCAGCCTTTCATTGTGGAAGTAAAGAGCCAATTAGTCATTAATATCTGTCTGCGTACGCTATGCAAATAAATTTCAAGGCTGGCCTACAGGTCACCAACGAATTTTTCCATTCTTTAGTTATAGATAAAGGCCTGCAATATTAGTGTTATTTGGTATGTGGGCTAGACTTATCAGCTGTATACAAACCTGAGAAATATTCGTTAATTCATTGGTAGCTGGTCTTTATGCCCATACGTTTTCATGTGTGGCGGTGATATAGGAGGTCGGTCACACTGCTGCTGAACTCTAATCATTGGATGGTGGGTTCTTCGGAGCGCGCCAAAGAAATTGGGTTGGGTGGGGATTACGTACGCCATTAGTAAAATACCTTCCCGTATCCACAGTCGGCACCCCGAACATCAGATTACATAAGAAAGATTATAACAGTCTCTAGTCATCGTTGAGTTAAATATATTGGAGTTATTCTCGACTCCAAGTAGTCTTAGCACAACCAACAGAACAAAACCGATAGAGACCACAGGACAACTATTTCAGTTATATCAACCTCTGAGCAGTGGACATCTGAACTGTCAACCAAAACAGGAATCACACTCTACACGGCACTTATAAGGCCAGTTATCTCCATAGAATCTACACGACACTTATAAGACCAGTGATCTCAATAGAATCTACATGGCACTTATAAGGCCAGTGATATCTACGGAATCTACACGGCACTTATAAGGCCAGTGATCTCTATGGAATTGCTGAGAAATTCGCATTATTTTCTGGTCTGCAGACTAAACTCCAAGATGTTGCATGTTCGTCCGATCTCTGCCAACGACCGACAACTTGCGTGGCTCACAATGTCAAGTTAGAAGCAGCTTCAGGAACTTGACAAAAGTACACTCGCACATCGGGAACAGATGCGCTCTGGGGCAGTGTGGTGTACTATGTATTGCTAACCTCCGACAACCCATCCATGGGAACCGCTAACATGACCTTGGTACACCGACAAGTAACTGGCTCTCACAGCGGGCTGTCGCATCCGTCTTCAGTTGTGTTGTGGTGGAACCCGTCATTGTAGGCATGTGGCATGGTCATGACCTGAAATGCGGCTCTCTGCCTCACTTAGCCGGCTCCGGCATAAGATTTGAAAAAAATCAAGAGATACCTCAATCTGTCCACCACATGCCAGCAAAAGGCAGTGGTTGAAGATATCGCCCACCCTCGGCTAACAGATGTGCGACAAGCACTGAATAAGATAAAAAATGTACAGCTCCCCCACTCGTCTTTACTTTTCGCCTTCTTGCGCCCACTAACAACGCACATAATACGCATTGCAGGAATTCTGTCTTTTCCTTCCTAGCATGTAGAACCCACCCCGCATGTCTTTCGTCACGACGTGAATTTCACGAATTCATTTGTCAGCAGTCTAGACTTCTCAGTTATTTACATTCCTGGGGCCACACTGTTTATCCATTGGCTTAGTTGTACACGTTACGGTTGCGATATCTATTCATCTCTATTACTGGCTAAGCAGTCGTCCAGGGCGTGTCCGAACAAATATCGCTCAAACGTGAATGAAACACACTAGTATGCACTAGTATACACTTGAAGTCTAACTGGTGGGGCCGCGGTGTTGTAGTGGTTAGACTACTCGCCTCCCACTTAGGCGAACCGGGTTCGATTCCCGGCGGGGTCGCTCCCGGATTTTCTCATGTGGGGTTCGTGCCGGCGTGTCAAAAAGTAATTCAGCCAATGAAGATAGATAAACTAAACTACAGTGTTTTGAAATATAACTTGTCTTGAAATCTTTTCGCGAAATATCACTGCCCCTAGCTATTGGCAACTATGAGGTGTCACCGAGCTGTGAAACAGTTTTGTCGGAGATTGGTCGCTCAACTGTTGATCCTTTACTGTTGGCTAAACGTCACCTCGGGACGTGCCTCACCAGTTGACGGCCAACAGCAGGCGCAAAACGAGCATATCGTGTCTTGTAGTCTAGTTTGTACCCACAAAATAACGCGAATTTTGCACTTCCTACCTGTTGGCTGTGCTTCCGGCTGTCGAGTACGTTACCATGCGCTGATTGGCGAACGGCGTTTCGGCATTTTGCTGGCCAGTAGCGCCATTTTTCTGGCATGTGCCGCTGTGGTAAGTGGAATAAACTCTTTTTTCCCCCTCTGTATTTTTAATTATTCTGTAACAATGTTGGGGTATGGAAGGAATGAACATGTCTGCTCTATGAGGAGTTACTTGTAGAAGGTGTCACTGACTTAAGTCTGCGTATAGTCCTTTCACGTTTACTTCCAACTTTTATGAAGCCCTACTTAAGTTCTACTTCCAGGATATTCCTCCGCCTCATGCAAACTATGCTTAACCAAGAGGAAAAAACACCAATGGGACAACGCACTGCATTCATGTGCACTGAAAAACTATTTCATACTAGGTATTACCAACACACCTGATTTCTCACTGTTTTTATTCTCGTTAATTATGAATAAAATATTATAATGTTTAGATAAAATGTATGGTGAAGCAACTATAGTTAAACAAAAAATAAGCTAATTTTACGTTAGCAGAAGTATAGTACGCTCGTGATACGTGGCATATTTAGGAAATAACAAAATACGTCATATGTGGGGTGATTTTCCAAAGGTTAGATTTAAAAAGTGTGAAGAAACCGCGAATAGAATAAAATTAAAGTAGGCTACGTGCAAGGCGTAAGGGGCCGCAGTGGTTGAGCGGTTATACTTCTCGTCCCACCTAGGTGAACCGGGTTCCATTCCCGGCCGGGTCACTCCCAGATTTTCGCTGGACGAAGCCGCTGATCGGTGGGTTCTCTCAGGGATCTTCTATTCCGGTGCTGCTCCATTCCCACCTTATGTTGCCCTCATCGGCTCTCGAGGGCTCCCTGTTAAGAGCCGCCCACATCTCTCAACAACTCGACGCGAGGCGTGAGCCCGTCCTTTGACGCGGGATACGGCGAAGGCAGCTACGACGTGTCTGTCTTAGATATCTCGCAGCGGGCGTCGACCAACACCTTCCAGAAGGTCGTGGACGTCCTCCTTCTGTCAAGAAACCTCTCGGCCAGCATGGCGGATTTCAAAAACGCAAGTTCCCGGTGTTACCCTGCGATACAAAACAGCCGATGTAGCTTTTTGTTTGTGGGAGATTAACGTACAGTAGGAAGAAGTGCTTCTGGTATAACCTTTTAATAGGTATCGTCCCCCAGGAGGGGAGGTTTTTGTGAGGCCAGCGCTGGTTCAACCGGGAACTTGTCAAGACACCTCTGGACACTAAGTTGGGTCGTATGGAGGCGTGCGTGCGGGAACACCTTGTAAGGATCGGCACGAGTGTAAACAAACACGGTACTTCGCCCCGTCGACGACGGCTCTTGCACGCGTGTGCACGGCGGCGCGTGGCTGACGTTTCGGCGAGCAGCGGCAGTGACCTTGGAGCCGGAGCGACTGCGGTGAGTCATCTGCGTTCTCACGGAACGCGTCTCTGCTTGTCGTCGACCAGGGCGTCGGGGCGGAGGTGGCAGATCATCACCGTCTGTAAAATATTAATAAATGTAAACTCAATTCTTCCATTTTACTAACCCGTTCGGTTACTCATTAATGTTAAAGCGAAGTGTTGCAATCGTGTGATATCATGATGTGTGCTGTACCCGAATCTAGTGCACTTCCTGCAACCAGCGAACAAGTGGCTGCTTGCTCCAAGACATTACAACCAACCCATTAAAAAAATATGTTTATGTTTGGTAACTTTCACAAATCAGAATATCCGACGGCAACCTCTCTCAAGGCATTGGGTGCCGATTCTCCGCTATGTACAGCACTCGCCATAAATATCCTTCTTGTGCAACGTGGAAACTGTGGCTGAACGGGTTAAGACCTCCATCCGTCATGAACCTGGCAACGCCCATGTGCATGTATAAGTGATGCTTACTTGTTCACGTTTTTTCGAAGGAAAGATTTAGAGCGCGATTACCCTGCAGTACAAGATAAAGACTCTATAAATATTCATACCGAGCGAGGTAACGACGCTAAGCTTGTTTGTGCTATTTTTCCATTGCCGTCGGAATGCTTCCTGAGGAGTTGCAATTTTTTAGACGATTCCCTCGCACTGTAAAACGTCATGTCTCTCTTCGCAGTTCGTTGAAGTTAGCGACGCCTTGTTGTTGCGTATGCAGAGTTGGGATCAGAAATTTTAGTGAAGTTTCCTTATTGGTNCAGTTCGTTGAAGTTAGCGACGCCTTGTTGTTGCGTATGCAGAGTTGGGATCAGAAATTTTAGTGAAGTTTCCTTACTGGTAGGGGCAGTGATATTTCGCGAAAAGATTTCGAGACAAGATAGAGTCCAAAGCACTGTAGGGTCGTCCAGCTTCTTTGATTGGCTAAAAAATGTTCTGGCCCGTGTTAACAGTTTGCGCACGAATCACGAAGGTTCAGTGTCGGAGTTACTTAGTCCTGAGCGGCTTGGTCAAAGACGGACACGGCGCCAGCAGCCAATGGAGTTATAACAACAGCTGAGGTGTGTATATAGCATTGAAGTCTACTGTGTGCTCCGATTTTTACGCGAAAAGTCACTGGCCCTAGTTATTGGCTGTTACCGAAAGCTGTCATGCCTAAATACCAGCATGATCTGATTTGTGGACACCAAGTACCAAGTGGTTTGGACACTTTGTCTTCAGTCTTTCCCTGCGTAGCAAAACTTAATATTTTACTTGTTGGCATGATACAGTGCATAGTCGTGTTCTATTTTAAAGTGTATTGATGTAATTTTTCTAAGTGTAACAGTGTAATTACTCTTTTATCAAAAGTTGAGGAGTTTTTCAACTGTTTGCAATGTGATAAGAGAGAGTAATTTGTAAATGATAAATTTTCAATATAATGTATACAAATTTTATTTTAACCTTTCATAGATTGTAGGCACCTGTCACCGGGACAGTAACATTAAACGTTATTCTAACAGCTAACTTCGATACATTTGAGAACAGTTACGTTGCATCTCATCCTATTCGTAATGGAAGCAAAACCTTTTTCTCCACCTAAAAAAACATATTTGCGAATTTTCACTTTCTGCAAGTTCGATCAGTGTCTCTAGAGTAATTTCCTAAATAACATCACAGTACGACTGCACTCAGCTGTAGCTCGCGTAACGCTTCTTCGGGAGTTTCTTTGTCCTTGAAAACAAAATGCGCACGGATATAGATACATCGCTCCACTAGTAGCTAACGGAATCTTATAACAACGCTACAGCCCAGGAATAAAATACGATTTTAGGTTTTAACCACTCGAAAGGACACGATTGACTGTAAACAGTTTCCCAAGCTAGAAGACATTTTATTGGGACAATATCGATTCGGCTATCCCCAGTGGCTGATGACCAGCCAATAGTGAACGTTGTACAGTCAAGTAGGCGTATCCAACGTAGCGTAGACCAGTAGACACTGGCGCTCTTGCAGTTTAAGGTATAGATCACTCACTCCCTTCTAACGTGTCTTGAATACAAGTAAGTGTTTGCAAGTGTGTTGCATCGATGTGTTAACAAACACATTCAATTGAACAGTACAACATCAGAGGCTTCGTTGCTTCTAGTAGCGACACGTGGTCTCGTTTTCCTTCGAGGAATTTAGTTTTACGAAACTGGTATGTTAATAGTTTCCTATTTAAACGCAGGAACGGGAGCGCCCGTGTTAAGTCATTGTCTCCGCGGTAACAGCCTGCGGCTAGCTACCGTACAAGGTTATAATTCACAGTTTATCAAGTCGATCAGCATCTGTAAATGGTTTGGAGAGGAGGGGAGGATTCGAATGTTCGCTGTACCATTCCCCCCTCCCCCTCCACCATCTATATACCGGTTCACGTGAAAACTCGCCACACTTCCGACTGACTTAATCACCGTCACACGTGAGGACACAAAGAAATGAAAGTTTTAAATTATTTACTATAATAGTGTGGTATTTAGATTAGAGATCAGTGTAATAAATTTTAGTAAAACTTCTGAAAGCTACAATTATATGCAAAAATTAATTTAAATATTGGAAAGCAATTCACCGTTCGTGGAGGGATTGAAACGGCATCGTGTTAAGGGTAAGTGGAGTGAGTGAAGAGATTTGAACCGGTCCCAACATCGAGGTCTTGCGAGTCGATGAGTGGCGATTGTGGTGAGTATGGAGCAGCGCCGGAATGAAAAGGTAGGGGAAACGGGAGAGCCCCGAGAAAAATCCGCCAACCAACGGCATCGTCCGGCACGATTCCCACATGTGAAAGGTATCATGTTAAGGGCCCTACATTGTTGTCATAAGTGTCACATTATAAGCGGATGTGTCTAATATAATTTTTGAATAACATGGAGTGTTTTAGTGTAAATCTCTCTTCAGGACAGAAATGAAAGTCGGCATTCTGTTGCCCATTCATATATTTCGTTATTGAAGCAGAAATGTGGTCTTTAAAAAGTGTCAAATCAGCAAAAATCACTGCAAGTAGTCCTCTGTTTGCGATATTCATTTTTCTGTAAAACAATGTTTTAAACTATAGCAACGAAGCTGCATCTTTTCTGAACCGATTTTTGTATGAAACCCCTATAGTCACCGCGTAAAACTCTGAGCAAAGAGAACTCACGCAAAGTTTTTTTAATGCTTTTTTTTTTCGTAGACATCGCAATGCTCCCCTGTGTCCGTACGTGACCTTGATGCGTTTAATATTGTTTCCTAGGTATCCCCCTTAAGTTACCCAGCTGTTTATGCAAATGGTGTCTTACGTGGGATGCGACAGGACATTGAAAACACGTTCAGAAGCAGACGCATTCTAAGAAAAATGTTTCGCAAATTTACGTATTTGTAAAGGCGTATAGAGAAAACACGAGTGGTGAAAGAAGATAGAAATGCGTAGTGAAGTTCTGAACTCTGTATAGTAAAATTCCTGTATTTGCAGCTTTAAATGTGGTGAATTTTCCACACTGAGTATAGGTTAAAAGCATCCATTACAGTTAAGGGATTTCACAGAAATATTTCTTNTGAATTTTCCACACTGAGTATAGGTTAAAAGCATCCATTACAGTTAAGGGATTTCACAGAAATATTTCTTTGCAGTGGAAAGTATCAGATGCGTAGTGAAGTTGGGAACTTTGTATGGTTACAACTCTATATTTTGCAGCTTGACGTAAGGTAAAATTTCCACACTTCGTATGTTTTAAAAACTTTATTACAATTCAGAAAGTTTTCCTAAAAAAAAAAAAAATTACACTTTAGTTGTAGCGCTGCAATAGGGAGAACAGAAAGGAATCNTTCAGAAAGTTTTCCTAAAAAAAAAAAAAATTACACTTTAGTTGTAGCGCTGCAATAGGGAGAACAGAAAGGAATCTCAATTGTGCCTGTTCGTGATGAGCGATTGGCAACTGCTTAGTAACTAGGCGGTGTTCATATGTGTGTTTATATTCTGTGCCTTTTACACTGGTTGCATTGGGACCGCCTTGCCAGTACTTTGTGATAGTNGTTCATATGTGTGTTTATATTCTGTGCCTTTTACACTGGTTGCATTGGGACCGCCTTGCCAGTACTTTGTGATAGCTTACACTACCTAGACGTAGGACGTGCTCGAGGATGGTATTTGCTAATGCTGGGAAAGACGACATCNCTCGAGGATGGTATTTGCTAATGCTGGGAAAGACGACATCCTCCCGGTATAGGGCGAATGTAGGAAGAATGCTGTTCGTCCTTGGAATGTGTACGCTGAACGATATGCCAATAATACGTCTACCATCTAGACCATTATTTGTGAACGTCTTTAACCAATTACGGGAAACTGGAAGCTTAATACCTCAGAAACGTAACAGGAACAAACGAGTGACCGGAGAAGAGGGTGGAATTAATGTTCTAGCTGCTGTTGCTGTAAATCCGNGAAACGTAACAGGAACAAACGAGTGACCGGAGAAGAGGGTGGAATTAATGTTCTAGCTGCTGTTGCTGTAAATCCGCGAGTTAGTTCCAGTGCGATCGCAAGAGGGCGTGGCATGATACAGGCAAGTGGACTTCGCATTCTGCACCGTTATATTACCATAGCACGTCAACTACTTGCACCACAATCCTGCTANTACAGGCAAGTGGACTTCGCATTCTGCACCGTTATATTACCATAGCACGTCAACTACTTGCACCACAATCCTGCTTAACACACCATCGACGTTCTAATCCCCTCTAGTTTTACTTTATGTGAATATGCATTGTTCCACTTAGAAAAATGTAACAGTGTTCACACATAATAATTATTAAAATCTGTGTCTGGGCTTTAACTGTACTTTAATTATGTAAAACCAGCAGATCGATAGTAAAGTTAGATAGGTGCAAGTTTTAGGTGATTCATGCTGTGTATAAAAACTTTCTCTTTGACATTTCAATATTTTCGAATAAATTTCCGTCACGTAAATAAAATTATTCTTTTTGCTATAGATCAAACGACTCTTTTTCGTCATATCTTTGAAACAACAAAAATGTTAGGGCGATAAATTACAGCGATGNTGAAACCCCTATAGTCACCGCGTAAAACTCTGAGCAAAGAGAACTCACGCAAAGTTTTTTTAATGCTTTTTTTTTCGTAGACATCGCAATGCTCCCCTGTGGCCGTACGTGACCTTGATGCGTTTAATATTGTTTCCCATGTATCCCCCTTAAGTTACCCAGCTGTTTATGCAAATAATGTCCTACGTGGCACGCGACAGGCCATTGAAAACACGTCCAGAAGCAGACGCATTCTAAGAGCAATGTTTCGCAAATTTACGTCTTTGTAAAGGCGTATAGAGAAAACACGAGTGGTGAAATATTTGTGCTATACATCCATGATAACTTTCCTACATTTTTGTTTAAAGAAAAGAGAAATGCGTAGTGAAGTTCCAAACTCTGTATAGTAAAATTCCTGTATTTGCAGCTTTACATGTGGTGAATTTTCCACACTGAGTATAGGTTAAAAGCATCCATTACAGTTAAGGGATTTCACAGAAATATTTCTTTGCAGGGGAAAGTATCAGATGCGTAGTGAAGTTCCCAACTTTGTATGGCTACAACTCTATATTTTGCAGCCTGAAGTAAGATAAATTTCCACACTTCGTATGTTTTAAAAACTTTATCACAGTTCAGAAAGTTTTCCTAAAAAAAAAAAAAATTACACTTTAGTTGTAGCGCTGCAATAGGGAGAACAGAAAGGAATCTCAATTGTGCCTGTTCGTGATGAGCGATTGGCAACTGCTTAGTAACTAGGCGGTGTTCATATGTGTGTTTATATTCTGTGCCTTTTACACTGGTTGCATTGGGACCGCCTTGCCAGTACTTTGTGATAGTTTATACTACCTAGACGTAGGACGTGCTCGAGGATGGTATTTGCTAATGCTGGGAAAGACGACATCCTCCCGGTATAGGGCGAATGTAGGAAGAATGCTGTTCGTCCTTGTAATGTGTACGCTGAACGATATGCCAATAAGACGTCTACCATCTAGACCATTATTTGTGAACGTCTTTAACCAATTACGGGAAACTGGAAGCTTAATACCTCAGAAACGTAACAGGAACAAACGAGTGACCGGAGAAGAGGGTGGAATTAATGTTCTTGCTGCTGTTGCTTATATCCGCGAGTTAGTTCCAGGGCGATCGCAAGAGGGCGTGGCATGATACAAGCAAGTGGACTACGCATTCTGCAGCGTTATATTACGGTAGCAAGTCAACTACTTGCACCAGAATTCTGCTAAACACACCATCGACCTTCTAATTTTCTCTAGTTTTACTTAATGTGAATATGCTTTGTTCCACTTTAGCAAATGTAACTGTGTTGACATATACTAAGTATTAAAATCTGTGTCTGAGCTTCGATTATGAGCCTTTATCTGAACTGCAGTTGTAAAACCAGCAGATCAATAGTACCTTTCGAATCTGAAATATTTGCTGTGCAAGTTTTAGGTGATTCATGCTGTGCATAAAAACTTTCTCTTTGACATTTCAATATTTTCGAATAAATTTCCGTCACGTAAATAAAATTATTCTTTATGCTATAGATCAAACGACTCTTTTTCGTCATATCTTTGAAACAACAAAAATGTTAGGGCGATAAATTACAGCGATGNTGCTATAGATCAAACGACTCTTTTTCGTCATATCTTTGAAACAACAAAAATGTTAGGGCGATAAATTACAGCGATGATGTTTGCTCTAACGGAGATTAATCTTGTGTTCTCTCGGAGAGATTGTAGCTCAATTTCGTGGCGGGACTTGTCATTCTGAGATACGTCCTTCGGGTTTGTTAATCTTTTTAAAATCAGAAACCCTTTTTTTAAAAAAAAATCGAATGTTTCCTTTGTGATATGGCAGAGCAGCCGGGGATATCGGAATGAGAGAGCTTCAAAGCAGAGGCGATAAGATGGCGATCTTGCGAGCGGGGAGGAGGTAGACCGGTGTTTCTGGACACGTTTGAACGACACAGTTGGAAAGTAGCGTGCGATAAGATGGCAATCCTGTGTGGAGAACACACTCGCTGTTTCGCGGCAAATGTTACGAAGNTTGGAAAGTAGCGTGCGATAAGATGGCAATCCTGTGTGGAGAACACACTCGCTGTTTCGCGGCAAATGTTACGAAGCCGCGTCACGCCAAGGCTTATCTCTGCTTATAACCAGACATTTGTAACGTTGCCAGATTTCAATTACACCTGCAGCGTGTTTGTAAATCCTCAAAAAACAAAAGTGAATGTCTCATACTTCTCTTCTTCAATGACAGGAAAATTNCCTGCAGCGTGTTTGTAAATCCTCAAAAAACAAAAGTGAATGTCTCATACTTCTCTTCTTCAATGACAGGAAAATTTTGTGTAAGGATGTAAAAAAAAATCTGTATTGTTACTGAATAGATGTTGATTATGCCTAATCATCTAAATTTTCTCAATTAAAATATCTGGCCTTCGATTACGGATCTTATTACACGACTTTGTTCACGTGCAATTAAAGTTTTCGTTAGTGTTTTTTTTTAATAGTAAAAATGTCTTTAAAATATAAAGGGGATTGAAATGCATGTGAAAAAATAAGAGAACTGTGACTGGTAACGCTGGAGTTGTTATAAGTAGGGGCGGGGCAGTGATATTTCACGAAAATATTTCGAGAAAAGATACAGTACAGCTTCTTCGATTGGCTAAAATATGTTCTGGCCCGTGTCAACCGTCTGCGCACGAATCACGAAGGTTCAGTGTCGGAGTTACTTAGTCCTGGGTGGCTTGGTCAAAGACGGACACGGCACCAGCAGCCAATGGAGGTATAACAACAGCTGAGGTGTGTATGTAGTATTGAAGTCTACTCTGTGCNGCGGGAGAAGCAGTCCTGCCTCACGTCGACTCCCGCGCATTAGAGAGATTGCCCCTGCGACTTATGTATCGTCATCACGAAGCTCACTTTGAGGGGACACTGCACTGTCTTGAATTCAACAGGGAGGTACGTGGCAATCAAAGTAATACAGGGCACAAACACTGTTTCTCCCTGAGCCGATCCAGTTCAAATAGCGGCCTCGACTGCATCGCGATGTAGAGCTTCGACTTGCAGCCTAGCGCCATTACAGCGAAATCGATCCAAACAAGAACACAAATTCGAAAAAAATTAACGTTATTCGGTGGTGTATGGGTAAACTTTTAGTTCGATATCGGTGAAATACACTCCCAAGTCCAAATCGGTGATATCAATCAGAGAAACAACGTTCACTGAATGTCAGTTGATAGGCTATTTCTGACCGGCGAGTCAAGCAAATCAACTGGGATTAAGTGATTTGTAGCAGTGGAATTCTTGACATCCAGTGGGAAATCAGTAATAAATCAGTGAAATTCAACCATTATATTAATATGGTATCTGGCACTGATTGTCAATTGTTCAATTATCACTGGTTTCACTAATTTTGGCTCAATTCTCATGGTTTCAAGTTAAGAGCGTGAACACAAATTAAACGATAGTGCGATTAAAAAATGCACATAGCGCCATCTAGCGTCAATGTATTCAGTATTGATAAATCATGAAATGTTGTGTTACGTATGCGAGTAGGTTCTTATATTAAAGATTACAGCTTTCTAAATTTAAGAATACTTTTACGTAACGTTAAGTACATTTAATAAGAATTTTTGATGGTCATTATCCTAATATTAGCAATATTAAGATAATCATATTTGTGAGCAAGCGGTTCTAGTTTGGGAAAATAAGAGATTTATGTTTGTGAAAAGTCTTTTATATATTATTTTCCCAATTTTTTTTTAGGGGAGGGATGACTGTATCACGGAGGGATGCATGTTCCCTAACAACAACTGCTCGGTCGTAAATATGCTTATTTTAGTATCGTGAATATTGGGATAGTGGCCATCAAAAAGTGCTACAGAATTGTCTTACGTTACATTAGATTTTTGCAAATTGTAAATAAATTCCCTGTAATGTTTTAGTCCTTCAAACGTATTAGTACACTGAGAAGAAAGCAGGATGTGACGTCTTTAAATACGTAATTCCTTACTTGGTCAATGGGGAAGCGGGGACGAGATTCGAACCCCGGGTGTCGCCGTGCTCGGTAACGGGGAATGCACAATGGTGCAACAGGCAGGCGGGCGGCTAGGCGTGCACGTTAGAGACGTGTCCACTGGTGACGTCACACAGCGGAGTGTTACACACGGCCTGCGTAGACAGCGTCTGCAGGCCGTACCTGCATGTCCTACTTGCAGCATGGTGGCACGTACTGCAGTTTGACGAGCACTGCTGCACGTTTGTTCGGTAAGTTCTTGGTAGGTGTTTCATGACTGCATTTGAGTTTGTGTGATACTTCTTTGGTAAGTGATTCACCGTGCAGTACAGTAAGTTGCTGTACGAAGCACCATTACTGTAATATCATAATAAGAATGTATTCTGGATATAGTACACGCATAGGCGACCGCGTAACATTTAGCTTGATTAAAATAGTACAATTGACACGCACGCACGCACAAACACACACACAGATATATATAAAACTTTGAAGAATTTTGAAGCATAATTGTACAGTAAAAATTGCTGTAAAATATAATTGATCAAACATATTCAAATTCCCAACCCACGTATACGGGTACAAATTAACGTAAAAACCTGTGTATAAGAATAAATGTCTACTGGAACGTTTCTTTATTGTACGGTATTTTAAGTTTCGTATAACTCTAGCTAAGTAAATTTATTCTCGCTGTATATTTATAAGGGAGGTTAATTAATTATTAAGACTACAATAATAATAATATATATGTATACATGCATATTATATATAACTGTCGAAATTTCATCAGGCACCATTTGTACGGTACAGGGGTAGACCAATGAACGCCATTGTTTTTTGCTCTTGAGTTAAATAAATTTAAAGTTCAGACATCAAAGGCAACTTCCCCAGTTATATGTATAATACAGTAATAGAGATGTAAATACAAGAACACTCATTGGAATGAGGAATAAGTGAACGCACAGGAAAATCATAGTTCATGGAATAATCGCGACGAAAATCGCGAATTTTCACTTTATAAGTGGCGAGAGAGAGAGAGAGAGAGAGAGAGAGAGAGAGAGAGCGGGAGAATTACACTGCGCTCGTATGTATTGCAATCCACGTGTGTTAAGTAATAATCGGCATGTGGCCTATACTTTGCAGGATTTTCTTTTTATTCAGATATACATCTTGACAGAATATCATGTTAGGCAGGTATATGAACCAAAATATACATTATATATCTCAATTATTGTAAAAAAAAAAATATTGGAAGGTGATTCCTGGGATCAAAACCAGCAAAAATGATCCAATGAACATATGTCCGACGGAGCGTTGTTATTGAGTTGCAGATGTTTCACAAGTACCACTGCCGCCATTTACTGTCTTGTGTTTGGTTTGGAAACAAATACACCGACCCACGAACGTACTACCACACAACAATTTAAGTAGTGTCTTAAATTGTACATAGGGAAGAAATTAGTTTCCCGTACACAGACGGCCAATGTACGTCATGTAACTCAATAACAACGCGTTTTGGGACATACGTTCACGGGAACATTTGTGCTTGTTTTGGTACCAGGAATCACCAATCCAAGTTTGTTACAATAGTTTAGATATTTAGATACATACTGTATAAAATTTACTATTCAATCCCGCGTTTTTCAAGTTGGCAAACTAAGCATCAGGAAATTCCACACGTAGCCTATAGTTGGACCAAAAAATTGCGAGTTTAGTTAACGTTTTACATGACTAGCCGTCTATTACATCATTATGTATTTTACATAACCGAGCATGGCGATACCTGAGATTAGAACCTAATTACCGTTTCCCCATTGCGTAAGTAGGGAAAACACTTATTTTAAGAGGTCACGTCCTTACTTTATTCTCCGTGTAGTCACTGTGGATTTTAAAAAATAGAACAACGCAGTTTTCCAATATTTTCTCACCGCCTCAAGAAAGAATAAAACTGCCACATAACAAATACCTGCACAGACATAACATATACACACATTTCATGCAGCTATTTTCAGTTCATCGTATAAAAAAACACCCATTTTCGCTTTTACAGTTAATATTGGAGCCATGGAAATATATGCATTTTCCTATACGGCTTCCAAAGTAAACTTTAAAATACCATAATTATTTTTACTCCAAAACCAAACACAAACTACTGTAAAGTTAACCAACGACACTTTTTCATCAATTTCATAAATATTACATTAGGCAGGTTTACTTTTGTGAAATATTATGATGAATTGGCGATATTGTTTGTTCAAGCGAGGTAGGCATCACATTTAAGAAAGAAACACGTTGCTAGCATAATTTGCTAAAATCACTGGACCCAGGTGGCATAAAAATAGTCCGTCTCCTCTGGACGTGCCTGATGAAGTAAATGTTTACTTTAAATATCCTGATTCGTTCAATTAATTTCATGCACTACAAACTGACACATATTCGTAATATACCTGAAGGAAAAAAACTACTATTGTAGGACACAAAAATTAACTAGGTCTAACTAGTCAAACGTCCTCAGAATAAAACGATGACTGTAACTTAAACCCTTATTGAATATTAAATTTAACAAGCACACTTGCTATGGTAAAAATTTCTTTTAAAACAAAGGTTTCTCTGTGGTCGCGCTCTTTACGAGTCACATGGCGACATCTAAATGAGGATCTTAAAACATACAACTTAGTAAACAGACATCCTGCATAACAACACACAAACATACACCGACACCAACACGGCTAGCTTGCCTTTCTTTAAGGTGGTCTGCCAGTGTTTCCAATCTCAGTTTAGCCAACACAACAATGGTTTCTTCGTCAGCCATGTTGCTACCACACGTGGCACGTGACCAGACGAAGGACAGTGCGCCCTACCGAGCAAATCAGAAACCATCTGCATTTGTGCACACTGCGCGTAAGAGATTTACACACGGCTGGCTGGTAATAACAAACTGCAGTGTGTTTGAACTGGAATCCAGTATGTTTTAACAAACCATAATGCTGTTACACCATTATCAATATTTAATGTTATTTTACGCATGTAACGGATGGNATCAATATTTAATGTTATTTTACGTATGTAACGGATGGTTTTGCAGCAAACCCCGTATTTTGTTCTGTAGATCGTTATATTAAAATATTACTAGAGATTTTAATCATCTCATGTTGTATCCTAGTGCAATTATTTTGAGCGGTTAGCCTGCTCGCCTCCCACCAAGGCAAACCGGGCTCAATCCCCGGCCGGGTCGCTCCGGATTTTACCATGTGGGAATCGTGCCACTGGTTGGCGAGTTTTCTCGGGGATCTCCCGTTTTCCCCGCGTCTTCATTCCGGCGCTGCTCAATTCTCATCTTAATCACTCTCATCGGCTCTCACGACCTCGCTGTTAAGAGCCGCCGAAATCTATTCACTCACTTGTTTTCGCTAAGAATTTTTGTTAGTCACACAATGGCTCCAAAAGTTAGGTCTATTTTTCAATAATGCCATTGTTTTGGTAATGTTAAAAATTCTAATTAGCAATGTTTTTGTAGCAAAATTAAAAGCGAAATAGCTTATTTCAAGGGTACTTTATTATGTAAACAACTCAAGCATTCTGCATAGGAGCAATAATGGGTGGGTTCCAAATCCTTACTAAAAATCTTGAATAGAGTAGGTGATCCCCGGTTATAAAGAAGCTTACTTTGGGTGTCGAGACAGAGCAAGTTCGGTAACCACCGGTGTAGAGTGTATAGGTTGTTCACGGCAAAATAAGCACTTTTGAAAGCACTGCGTATGATCTACTTCTCAGCACATTGTGTATCCTTCCGCGATATGTAAAATCAACATTGCAGTGGACCTGATCACTTTATTCATGCGTTGGTAAGGGGAAACTCGGAAAATTTTTATAAAAGTAGATATTTTACGGATTTTCTGATCTATACACTTACATGCATTAAAAAAAATTAAGAAAGAAAAATGAATAACTTCAGTACTGACAAATGTTTACGGATCACTTTTAATTCAACGTTGAGACATGGAACTACTTTCCCTCCGTTGTTACCAACTTTACTAGGGCGAATGCCACTACGTTTGAACGTTAAAAATACTCGCAGGTAGGGACAGAGACGTTTCCCAAGGGCTGGTATCTGAAGTGCTCACTTTCCCGTAAACAGCCTTTAGACAGTGGAGTTCCCCGCGGACAGCGCCAGGCGCGCCACCTTAGCCGCCGCGGGAGACGGCGCGTGCAGGCCCGCGCAGTTGGCAACGCCGTCTCCCGCCCCGGGGGAGGAGATGATTGTGCGCTGCATGCGTGCCGAGTCACGGCGCGGCTAATAGACTTAATGACTTGTAAGAAATACTCGTAATATTATTTTAAATGAGGTTCTTGTTTCTAAAAGCGACGATGAGCGTGCGGCCGCGGACGGATCTTGATTCCCTGCGCCGCGCCGGCTCCGGTGTGGTATTGTTCGAGTCTCTAACAGCGCATTCCTCGGCCGTGCCCGCGCCTCGTTATTACCGCGGCCAATCCATCTTCCAGTACTTATTAGCGCGTGGCAGTGCTCTTATTGGGCTCTTCCTTGTCAAGTCCTGCTGCACGTGGCGCCCCGGCTCGTCGTTTCGTGGAACCATCGCCGGAGTACACCCCGACAAATTATTCACAAATTAACCAAATCAGTGTCCGCGTATAGCAACAAAGTATGTGTGGTTTCGACCTAAACAATGATAATATAATCATCGTTATTTATTTAATTGAAAAAAAAAACAGAGGTATACCACTGTTAATGATAAAATTGAAATTAATATTCCAATTATGGAAATATGGATGATCAAATAATAGCTGCTAATTGATTATTATAACGGTTAAACTCCGTTTATATTTCTATTTATATAGTTTAAATAAAACATTACATTTTCATTGTAAAATTTAATTATGTTTTATAAATATTTACCAGATAATTTATCATCCCTTATATTTTCAATATTATACTCTACATAAGCTATGAAAGTAAACAAATATTAAAATAATAAACCAGAAATAACAAACCAGGAAATAACCGTTCCTGGTTATTTCCAACATTTCCGAAGCATTGCTGAAGTTCTACTTCCAAGATATCCCTCCGCCTCGTGCAAACAAAGTTTCTAGAAAAATAAAGTCAAAGAGACCACGCACTGCATTCGTGCGCACTAAGTGTAGTAACATTTTACGTTAGAACTTTTTATTACTGTGTATTGCCGAAGCACCTATTTTCTATCTGTTTTGTTTCATGTTAATTATAAACGAAATATATAAATAGATACGGACAGAAAGTTTTTTGCGTTTTAAAAGTGTTAGGCTCCAACGTCTTGTGTATTTTCGAGATTTTTGTTTGTGTTAATTGGCTGCTGCCCGAGTAAGCAATCGGTTTTACCTGAGACCAGGTGGCAAGGGATTCAGTGCTTGTTTTCTTACAGGTCTGTCATTGGCTCAGATTTCACGTTAGACTTTTCTTATGAACTGCGGTCCGATTGCAAACATGACAGAAATGAACATATGTTTGAATTGTAGCTTGTCCTAAAATGAATTCGCAAATTCCTAGTCTCCCTATAAATAGAAGAAAAGTAAAAGTTGAATTTAATGAAAAATAAGATACTTTTGTGTTGACGCTTGCGATACATAAACATGACGTGCAAAGGAGGAAACTAACAAAACGTCATACATGGGGTGATATTTCTAAGGTTTGATTCAAAAAGTACGAAGAAGCAGAGAATAGACTAACCAGTTTTCTTGCGCACATCCACGGCACTGTCGCAGAGTAAATAAGTACACGGGAGGCGAAATGACTTCGCATTTCATTTGACGTGGAAGTACCCATTCTCTGATTGGTTGCAATGGGCTTTCGGAACGGGTCTCGTTTTTTTATTGGCTACTACTCGTGCGAAAGGTTGTCTACTGGCAGGGTTGCCTTCTGGCGTGTGAAGTTACTGAGACTATGATTGGCTGCCGGCGATCCGAAATGTTGCTGGCTAGTGGCACCATTTTGCTTGTGTGTGCGGTTGGAGTTCGCGGAACGAGCTTATATTTCACATCTGTACTATTAAGTACTCTGTGATACCATTCCTACACTTGGTCAGAAAGGAGTCGAGTGTGTGCGGAACTTGCCTACTTTGTATTCTGTAGTGGCCACGCTAAACATTCCTACATTGGCAGACTGATATGTGGTATCATGTGCATACTATGTATAGGTTAAAAACTTACATTACAGTTTAGGAAGTGCACTTAGTTCGAACAGGAAAATCTCGCTGATTCATTTCAAGACAAGATAGACGTCCAACACGTGTATACTGAAGTCACCTTTTTAATAGGGTCACAGTTCGTTAGACACGCCCTGGACGACTCTGAGCCAATTGCAGACTTGAATAGGAAAAAAGTGGCAAATTCCATACTGCCAGGTGTGCAATAACACTGGCTACTCTCTGGGGAAGCAGCCAATGAACAAAGACCTGGGGCTCGAGTGTGCACAGGACTGTGGCGTCTAGATTAAATTCACGAAATTCTCCTATCTCTAACTATAGTCCATTCACGGTTACTTCCAAGCCCTGCTAAAGTTCTGCTTCCAGGATATTCCTCCGTCTCATTCAAAAAAAAGCTTAGCGAGTCTAGATAATTACCCCGAAGAGACAACGAACTGCATTCGTGCGCTGTCAGTGTAATGACATTTTGCATAAGAACTATTTCTTGGTAGGCATTACCAACAAACCTTGTGTCTTACTGCTTCAGTTCATATTAATTATTAATAAAATATTATAATTGATAAATAAAATAAGGCACTTTAATATTAACATAAGTATAAAATGCTTGTGATACATGGCTTATTAAGGAACCAACTACACACGTCATGCATAGGTTCATTTTTTTAAATGTTAGACTCCGAAAGTGTGAAGAAAAAACGAACAGACTATAGGAAATGTTTACAGTATGGACAAACCACTTCGCGTTACAAAATAACTCCATGCTGGGACTGGAGAGATTTGAGCGGCTCTTAACATCGAGGTCTCGGGAGCCGACGAGGGTGAGGCGAGGTGAGCATGGAGCTGCGCCGGAATGCAAAGGAGGGGGAAGCGGGGAATCCCCGAGAAAACCAGCCGACCAGCGGCATCGACCGGCGCGATTCCCACATGCGAAAATCCGAGGAACGAACCCGACGGGAATCGAACCCGGTTCACCTCGGTAGGAGGCGAGTGGTCTGACCACTACACAACCGCGGCCCCTTCCGAGCTAGTAATTAACCGAAATCCATGTACTCGGGCGGTTGTCGTTTGCATATGGGCTGCTGTCTTAGTACAGATGCTGTTTACTGGGTCGCCTAATTTCTTCCACTTCAGTGCTACCTCGAAATCATACACGATATGTAGGCCCAGTGACTTTTCGCGTAAAAATATGAGCACACAGTAGACTTCAATACTATATACACACCTCAGCTGTTGTTATACCTCCATTGGCTGCTGGTGCCGTGTCCGTCTTTGACCTAGCCACTCAGCACTAAGTAACTCCGACACTGAACCTTCGTGATTCGTGCGCAAACACGGGCCAGAACATTCTTTAGTCAATCAAAGAAGCTGGACGACCCTACAGTGCTTTGGACTATATCTTTTCTGGAAATCTTTTCACGAAATATCACTGCCCCTAACGATATGCCAAAATAATATTGTTCCATTCCTTACAGTTCGAAGAGCCATTAACATGCAAACGTCGTCAATTCTTTGCTTGATGATGCAGCGGCTAGCGTGCTCGTCTCCCAGCAAGGCGAACCGGGTTCTAATCCCAGCGGAGTCTCTCCCGGGTTGTTTCCCGCTCTTGCATTCCGGCACTGCTCCGTACTCACCTCGCTTCACCCTCATCAGGTCTCAAGACCCCGTTGTTAATAGCCACCAGAACCTCTCCACTATCCACTTTACGCTTTATGTGAAGCAACACGTGATGTCTTCTTACTCTGGCTACTGCATCCAACACGCGAACTACCAACGCAAAATCAATCTGCTCGCTTGTGTTTTGTTTTGTAAAAGTAGTTTTATTTTCAAACAGCCACAGCAGCCGGACCATTCCATAACTTCTATGGTAAACACTAAATTGTCTTGTAAAGACAGCAAAATTGTTTGTTAGTTATTTCAAAACGACGCCCCTGTTTGTGATCATTGACGAGCAGTATATTGGCGAAGGTAAAATAATTTTGTGTCCCCACAAAGAAAATTTATATGGGAGTACCACCACAATAGGTTTTGCAGCCATGGAGAATCGTATTTAGTTTGGATAAAGAAAAATAATGAAACATAACTCATGTATGTTTGTGCTGTGTACTTCTAGTATTCAGTAAAAAAAATTGTTTTGAGCTATAAAAAAATATAAATGAAACCATGTTTATTTTCAGAAGGGAAATATGATGAATGTGTTAAACCAAAGTCAAAATTGTATTGTTAATATTGTTAAGAAGAGCAATTTACTTTTTTTTAAATATTGATTAAATAAATGTTATTGCTATAAAAAGTACACAGGAAGAAAAAAGTAAACTCAAGACTGGAACAGTTAGCATGTAAGGTTTTCCTTGACATTAAATATTTCAAATGAAGTAACATATATCGCTACTCTCATGAGCACACCTCTTAATTGAAAAAAACTGGTATTTTACAGGAGAGAGAAAAAAATTTCCTTTTAATTGTCTCCTTCATTTTTTGAAGAATGCCTTAAGGAGCCCCTGGGTGTGTGATGGGCTCAAGGGGTTTTAGGAAGGGGGGGGNACGTAGTATGCTCTTTAACCCATATTTGAAGAAGATAAAATTGCATTAAAATACAAGGAGGGTATGCACGAGTTTTTCGCTGTTTGAACCATCATTCAGGAGTTAGGAGATTTCAATTTTTTTTTGTAGATTATTTCTGACCATTACTGGAGATTCGAACATTTCATAAACAATGAGTTGATTTTTTTTTTTTTTACGAAAAATTGAGTTAACGAGGTTTTCTTAAAACGGTAACGATTTTTTTTTTGCGTAACTAAACCCCATTTTTTCACGTAAAGATTGTGTCAAAGCAAAACATCAGCTGACGGTGATTTTCCAGGTGCAGCGACGGCAACACGCAGCTCGCAGAGATGGGAGATGCTCGCCTGAGACGAGATGCCCGCGACTGCAGACGACGAACTGGCAACTGCGCGCTCAGCAGAGCAGATAAAGCGATGGCACTACTCCCTGAGTGAACAACAAGCGTGAGCCAGAACTTTGCGCTCACTTCTGCCTGCTGCACACAATCAATTTATTAATTTTATTTTAATCTGACTAGCAAAACATTTAGCACTAGACCTTTTTACGATTTTCCCTGTCACATTTTTTACATTGTACAGTTTTGAATGCATTCAAGAGAATAATTATTATTTCGAAAAAGAAACATGCTAAACGTTACAAACTATGTAAACAAAAAAAGGAAATCATTTAAGTAGAATTACATTATACTCATTTTTATTGCCGTTTATTTCCATAATAGCTACGTTTACTGGCATTCTATGTTCTTATGCAGACAAAAAAATTTGGAAGCTTGTTAACTAAACAGGGGCCGTGGTGGCGCAGTGGCTAGGTCACTCATCTCTCAGTGGAGCCACTCTCAGATTCTCGTACGTCGGAGTCGTGCCGGACGATGCCGCTGGTTAGCGGGTTTTCTCGGGGATCTCCAGTTTCCTATATTTCAAAAAACCATTACGTACGAATGTTAACAATCTAAGCCTTTAGCCATACTTAGGTCAGATTTATGACTTTTTAATTATGTATGTATTAATGATAGGTAGTTCTTACGGTAGTTATTTTATATATTGTCAACACATTTGTGTTATGTACGATATAGCACATTATACATAATACACTTTAATATTTTACTGTGGCTGTGTTTATTTAACCCTGTTAAAACTGTGGAGGAGAGATCTTTAGTGTTCAACCTCTTGTGATAGATACATTTTGGGTCATTTCTTCAAAAGAACTGCCTCAGTTGTAATAAATATTAAAACGAAGGAGCAACGAGTCCAACAAAGTAGACAGTAAATTCAAGCACACAACTGTTGGTTTTGGAGAGTTCCCCCCCCCCCCCCC
>NQII01006133.1:62723-84484 GCA_002778355.1 Clitarchus hookeri
GGGGGGGGGGGGTGCGTGGTAGTTTTGCGGTTAGACTGCTCGCCTCTCGCCAAGGCGAGCCGGGTTTAATCCCCGTCCGGGTTACTCCCGGATTCCCGCATGTGAGAATTGTGCTGGACGAAGCCGCTGATTGGCGGGTTTTCTCTGGAATCTCCCGTTTCTCCGCCCTTGCATTCCCGTGCTGTTCCATTCTCGGCTCATTTCACCCCCGTCGGCTCTCAAGATCTTGTTGTTAAGAGCCGCCAAAAATCTCTCAACTCAACTCCAGTCTAAGTTCCAGGTAGGCGGGGACCTTAATGTCGGGCGGTGGTACCGTGCAGCCAGTATGTGNAGGGCGAGTTTTTGGCGGGTGGAAACATGACGCACGTGTTGCCGTCACGCGACAATGGCGCCCCCTCATTTGTCAGCGAGGTGGCGTCTGGCGCCGCGAGCTGTCGGCCTGCTACCTTTCCTCATCATCCCCGGGTGACAACCGCTCAACTCGGCCAGACTACACCTCCCCCCACCACCATCCTCTCCTGCTCTTGGGCATAGAGTACTCGAGAATACAGAAGCCGAGCAGCTTCTCCTATATTGCGTTTCGCATAACTTTAATCAATGTTGTCAGTTCTAGAAATGTAGCGCGGCGACCACGTATCCTTCCGCCACAGCTGTTCCATCTATGAGAACAACAAAGTATGTAAACAAATGCAATGATTATTGTAGACTACAATTTCAGCTTACTTTATTTCTGTTATGGCCAAGTCTTACTGCTGTGGCTCTGCTTATTTTATTTCAGGTGATTGGGTTTGGGATAGACTTCAGTTTAACGTCTTTCATGAGGCGGCATTGTTTTGCAGCACTTCTTATACGACGGTATAATTTTGAATTACATGTATATAGTTTTAATGGGCCGGTAGAAAATTTTGTTCGTACGGAAGTAACATTCCAATCTTTATAACATGTAAAGTTTTAAGCTTACCAAAAGAAGAAAACGCGATAAATATTATGTTGTGCTACCGATGTGAATAATAAACCATTTGTGTATGCACGTAAATATTTTTGGATTTTCAATATAATAAACGTGTTACTTTTACACTACAAAACAGCGTTGAAATAGTGGTTTTTTTAGGCCACGTACATTTCAAACATTCAAATTATGGTCTCGAAAAGCATTATTTACAAAAAACTTTGACTTACGGTTCGTAATTCCCATTTGAAGCTCCGGAACACACGTTCTGTGGCAATACATGGAAACGTTTGTCAGCCACTGTTACGAAATAATTTGCACAATCGTTCAGTAAATGCGACACTTCACTGATTTTCCGACACAAATAAACTGCGCAACGAAAACATAAACACACGTTAGCGCTTTGTAACACACAACGGTACCGAAAATGGCGGACCAAGCAATACACGTGTCGATAATATTACATTTCTCGCAAGAAAACTTACTACAAAGGCACACCACACCTACAACCAACTATTCTTAATTAAATTGAATACATAAATCTTTAACTACCGATAAAATATTCCGATAACACCAGCAAGGTACTAACATAAACGTGACGGAATAATTGCTCCGCGATAATTTTATTTATTTATTTCAACTTTATTTATAGTGGTGTAGTTAAGGCTTCAATGCCTTCTCTTACACTTAACCAGGTATAACATAATGTACACATATGTAAACATAATGAGCAAGAAAGAAATATACTTAAATACTGAAATAAACAAGAGGCGAAACAGAAATATGATAGCTCAAATATATTAAACTCTAAAAATGATCTGTGGTTTCCAATTATGTACATATCTTAAGCAGGACTAGAGACAAGGGAATGTTTAAAGAAATAAAAATTACGATATTACAATAATATGGATCTACAATAGCACAATAATGTGTATCGTAAGCCGCATTACCAATCATAAATACAAATGTGCAGAACCTACAAAGTAGCTGAGAGGAAAACAAGACATTCAATCTCAACTAAATAAAATAAATAAACAGATCTATAATAACAACTCACAAATTAATGAAAATTGAATGCAGCAACTCCTTGAAATAAATTGACGAATCGACAGCAACAAATTACACGTTGATTAAAGTGAATGTATAGATAAACAGGTGTTGGTAGGTTTTAAAACAGTTAAGGGGGAAAAGGTAAACTAATTAAAATACTACGGAATAATGATGCTTGTGCATGCGTGTGTGTAATCATATTGGTGCATATTCTTAATGTACTTGGCAGTACTACTCTTAAAATAGTTAGTGTTGTCAAGTTCCTTACATCTACGGGTAAATTATTCCACGCTCGTGCGCCAGAGACGGTGAAAGAATTTGCATATACCTGGGTTTTGGGAGCTGGAATATTTAAGCGAGGTGTATTTGTAGCACGCGTGTTAATAGTGTGATCATCCCCCAAGGTTTTCAGCCGAGTACGCAAGTATTCTGGCGTTGTAATATACGAGGNTGGAATATTTAAGCGAGGTGTATTTGTAGCACGCGTGTTAATAGTGTGATCATCCCCCAAGGTTTTCAGCCGAGTAAGTAAGTATTCTGGCGTTGTAATATACGACGATAGTATTTTGTATGCTAGCGTGAGACTGTGGAGCTGATGACGTTCGTCCAGACGTAACCAATTAAGTTTACCAANGATAGTATTTTGTATGCTAGCGTGAGACTGTGGAGCTGATGACGTTAGTCCAGACGTAACCAATTAAGTTTACCAAAGTAAGGAGATAAGTGATCACGTGATTTTAGGTTGAAAAAAAATTGAACACAAGAATTCTGCATGCGTTAAAGTTTAGCTGCCAAATTTTGCGGAATGTCTCCATAAACCATGTAGCAATAATCAAAAATAGGGAATATCGGCGACTGTTAATTTGGCTTTTAGTGGTAGAAAATTCTTAAGTCTATAAAGAGTATATAGTATAGCGTACAAACAGTGTTTATGTGACCCAACCACGAGAGTGTCTCGTTGAAAACAACGCCTAGCGTTTTAACCTCTTTCAACAAAGTAATATCCCACCGGCTAGCACAATATCAGGGAAAGTCAATGTATAACATTCATTTAAATTTCTACGAGAACCTATTGATAAACACTGTGTCTTCTCAGGATTCACTTTTAACTTATTTCTGCTGCACAAATGGTGTACCATTTCAAGGGCATTATGTATGTCCTTAATTAAAAAGCTTATTAGTTTTGGAGAAGCAGATGAATACAACTGGAGATCATCCGCATATAAATGATGACATCTTCTTAGCACTGATGATATGTCATTAATGAATAAGGAAAAAAGAAACAGCCCAAGAACACTACCCTGAGGAACGCCTAAGTTCATAGGTGTCCATGTGGACTTTTTATCATCAATGATTACACATTGATGACGACCTTGAAGATAAGAAGTCATGCACTGTATTACATTATATGTGAAACGAAAATATAGTTTAAGTTTTTGCACGATTGTGTCATGATTTACCATTTTAAAAGCTCTACTGAAATCTTACAAGACCTGTATAGTCACCTGACTTATATCTATGGCCAATCTGATAGAAACTGCGATATCTATAAAAGCAGTGAAGCTACTATGTCCTGTACGGAAGCCGGACTGGTAACTGTCAAATACCGCCGTTTTTCATCATTGCCGAAGCTCAGAGCGGGGATAGATCAGTCTCCGTGAGGGGCCCTTTACCACCCAACGGGGTTTCATGTGACCTACAGAGAGATTAGGCAGAAGCAAGATTAGCCCCCTCCCAACTCCCTGCACCATCCCAATCTGTAGTTACGGAGGTTGCCCTCCGCAGCTAANAGCAAGATTAGCCCCCTCCCAACTCCCTGCACCATCCCAATCTGTAGTTACGGAGGTTGCCCTCCGCAGCTAACAAACTGTCAAATAATTTGATGTCGTTCACATATTTATACACTTGTTGGTGTACTGGGAATTCTAATGCTTTGGACAAAGCTGGTAAAATACTAATGGCTGGAAGTCGTCTAACACAGTGGCACTGGTGCGCTTAGCAAGTGGATTCACAATGGCATATTTCCAAGAAGTAGGGAAGAAACTAGCTATATAATTGCTAAACATATTTTTTAAACAATTAGATCAAATACAGAAATATAGTACGTTAATTTAAAAAGGTAATTAAAACTACAAATATTATAAGTATAATTTAAGTTTTGAATTAAATTTTTTCGTTCTAAGTACTATTTTCTTCCGTGAGAATCATCGATATAGCCAACATAACAGCATACATTCCGCTGCAAATCATCAACTGATAATATACTTTGAAAACGAGAGCATTTATTGTTTTATAGTGCGTAGGTTGGTCACATCGTCTGTCGAATTGTCGTGTACTCATATGAAATGCGGTGTACCTCCAGCTATAGCCACACACGCTGGCGAAGCGACGCGAATACGGCTTCATGTATAAGTAAACACCGAATAACAGTTCATACACTTTTGGAAAAATATTAAAATTATGCCAATTTTTTTTACATTTAACATTTATATATATGGCTAGCGTTTAGGTGATTACAAATGTGTCACGCAGTAGCCAATGGGATTGGTTTAATAGTTTTTTTTCATCTGTACAACTTGGTATTTGTTATTTAGCCTGCAAAAAAACTGAAGAATTTTGTATTTGCCATCAAATTATTCAAAAAATCCAAGTGCAAAATTTTCTCATTAGAGAAAAATGTCATATCATACAATGCGTACGAGTTAAAAAAATGTTTGGTACAAATATAAAATTATTATTTTTTTTGGGGTCCGACACCCTTAACCTCTTCACATATTATCTAAGAGCATTTTCGTTCACGTCTGGCATGTTGCAGAGTATGTGAAATCTTGGTCGGTGCTGTGCGAGTCCAAAAGGTAGCACCAATCAGACATCGCCTTCACCTGGGCAATGCCATTGGTTGTTGCTGACACACCAGATATTTTATATTTGGTTTATATTTTTCGCCACAGATCTACTGAAACCTTTTTCATAGGTTCCAAAGTGACAGTTTACAAAAAATTCGTAAGTAATGTTTACACAAAAAATTTTCATCTTCTGCAACGCTTGAAACGAAATATGTATTAATGTGTGTGTCAAGGGGTTTAGGGCGGAGGCCACGAAAAAGGAGTGTAATTTTATATTTGTCCCACGTACTGTTCAACTTTCAGGCATTGTAAATGATTACTCTTTCCTCGCAGAATTAATTAATAGCTTAGTTTTCGCATTAATACATGTTAAAATCACAATTTTACTGTATTTAAAATGTAATAATGAAACCTGGCTTGAGTAAAGAAATGAGATAACTCACACTGAAAGAAGATGACATGAGTAGAGACCTGAAAAATTCGCGTTTTCATTTCGGGACAAGCTAGCATTCTAAACCCCGTACGTTTGTATTGCTAATTCTATTGGTCTACCCGTTAAATTACACCTCCTGGACAACTCTGAGCCTATAATAAATACACGGTAAAATGCAGACCGAATCACCGTCTTCCGCTAATACGACAAGCAACCAATGAACAGTGATATCTGCATGATTCTGCATACGAAATTAGAGTATAGCCTACAGGTCATTGAACTACTTCAAGACGTCTTTAAAAAAATACGTGTATATATACATGTTTTTGCAATTCCCATTAATGTATAATAAGAAGTAAATTCTTTCATTGTTTAATTTGTGGCTGCAGCTGAATAAAGATAAGACCTTTCAGTTGCCGCTTTTATATTTTATGCAAGTTATTCGTTTATATTATTTGTACATTAAAATGTAACATTTTGACTTTGACGTATTATATTGCTTCAAAAATGTGACTTAGAATAATTTTATCTGAGGAAAAGTATAACAGATAATGTCTACAAGTTGAGCAGTATTTGGTACAAATATAAAATAACAAATTTTTTTTGTAGCCAACACCCTTAAGTAAGAGAGCAGCAGTGGCGGACTGGAGGGGTAGGGGCATCCGTTGGTAACACTGCTGGATCGAGATTTGAGTTATTTTCAGTGTGAATAAAAGCTGATGTATGAACTGCCATGAGATCTGAGAGTATGGAATACTCTCTGTGAAAATCTTTGAAGCTGAACATTAAGGGGCCCGCATACCTGGTGCTCTAACTGCGTTGCGAAGTGTTGAAAAAAAAAAACATTTGTTTCTGTGGAACCACTAAACGTGTGTCCCTAGCACTGGTCTACCGATAAGAAAACACACTTCAGACTTTGCGTGTCGATTGCTTACAAATTACCCCGCTCATTATAAACACCATTTCAAAGCACTGCAACTTTGTTAAAACAAGGAAATTTCAAAGCTGCGTATCTCAAAATATACGCGTTACAGAAAGGTACTCGAAGGACCTGCACTGAATCTTACTTCAGAATTTCCACCAGTAAAATGAGAGTGTCACCGCTCAAAATCTCATATGTAGGGCAACCTCCCCCCCCCCCTTCGCGAAAAGATTCTACTGCTAGTTGTATAGCAAAACATGTTAGCTCAGAACCAATTTCGTGGTTGGATGATTTCAACTCTCACGTGTCATAGTTTTCTGCCAGGCATCTTTTTAAAAGCGAGGAAATATAAATAAAAGATTGCACGTGTGGAATGTGGCTGTGTGTTTAAGGTTTTAACGACAGAAGTAAACTGGGCACACAAAATATTGAAGCTTCATCTGCTTCCTGAAAAAAAAAAAAAAAAAAAAAAAAAAAAAAATTGTGAATCTCGTATGTCTTCTCTTATCAGTAAAGACATGAAGAATTCGTGGATTAATTTTGGGACAAGCTAGAATTCAAAACACGCGTGTTTATATAACTTCAGTCAGTGGCCCACGCGGTGTTTGACGCCTCCTGGAGAACGCTGGCCCAATCGTCGCCTTCCACCGTGACATAAGACAACATATGCGCAGTTGATATTGGCATATTAGTTCAAAGACTGTTGAGTCTAGCCCGCAGGTCATTGAACTGGCGAACTTTTTCAGGTCTCTACTTATCAGTTAAACTGAATCTGGGTTTCCGTCTTCGTCTTGTAGCAAACAGTACAACATCAAATGTGTGAAGTAGTTGACCTGTCGCTGAATGCAAGTTCACTGACTTGCAGCCCAGGCTCCACGATCCTATGCATAACAGAGCCTCAGCTGTACGTTCTTGGGCTGCTGTACATTGCGTGCAGATCACCAGCTCCACCTCAGATCAGGTTTCACGGGATTCCGAAATAGTCTTCCTGCAGATATTTCCTGCGAGCATCCCCTACCGCGGGGCACAACAAATAATCGTGTCTGGCTAGAAGTATGTCTCCGCGGCTAAATTTACTGATCTTCCAACAACGAGGGAACTTCGCTGGTTTATAAATGATAGTATTACAACTGTAATAAATGTAAATCAAAGTGTGAGAAGATAGGTGTGTAGGTAACCCCAAAGAAATAGTTATTGTGGAGAATATTATTTAGCTGAGTGCGCACGAATGCGGTGCGTTGTCCTTTTGTTGTAATTTCCTAGACTCGGTTAAGCTTTGTTTGGATGAGGCGGAGGAATATCATGGAAGTAGAACTTCAGCAGGGTTTCAGAAAAGTTGGAAGATATTGTGAATTGACCATGTACTGGGTTGTGAAGGGGATTCAAATGTGTTAGAAATTCCTCTTCCGCTGTCTTTATATGAAACATTTCCCAGCACCACCCTTTCTTCGGCCACCGAGACCGCTGGAGTATTTTCTCATATTTCACGTGAACTCGCCAAATTCCAGGATCTCCAGACGATTTTTTGTTGCGACAAAGATAGCTTGGTGACTTGCGCCACTCTTGCGCCCGCCAGCGAGTGACCTTGAAGCCCCTTGCGAGCGGGGGGAATGAATAGTCGTGAAAAGGCGAGGGAATATGGAACTGTCGCTGTCTGTCTGGGGAGGCAGGTTATGTTTACTGACAAGAGAACGGTGTTTCGGGGTTTCAGGGATGAAAAGGGAAATCTCCAGCTCTTGGGAAAGGGGATAGGGACCTGCCCAAGGGTTGGGAGGATACGGAAGAAAGAAATAAAAATAATAAATACGTATTGAATTGTAACATTTTCCAAGCAATGATTTTTCAAAAATGTCGAAAGGCCATAATAACCCGTCTTTGTGCGCGAGTCAAAATGTTTGTTGGCGTGCTGGAGGAAGGTATTGTGAGGGAGCGGTGAATGCGGCTGGGAAAAGGCGGACCCACCAGCCGATAATGAAGACTTGTATTGTGCGCAAACGCAGTCCGCAAACACGAGCCACAATGCGCGAGAACCCCCCTTCTGGTCGTATCAGCACACGACGTCTCTTGTCAGGTGACTTCTTTTCCTGGGACGTGCGTGTTCTCAGCTCAGCTTTCAAACTGTTATTTCGTTTGTTTTCTGATTGCTTTAGTGGCGCCTGGTTCTTCGCCGAAATATTTTCGCGAGTAGTTGTGCTTCGAAATACTTCACCGCAGCTACTTTTTTTCCCCCGTGGCTGGATGATTACAATAGTCACGAGTCCTAGGTTCCTCCCCGCGTGTCACGCACTTTCGATAAAGGAGTAACGTAATTCTGACACGAAGAAGAGATACTCGGCAATATGCTGTAGTGGGTGCAGATACACTTCTCAAAGTTGTATTTCGGAAGTGCTCAATTACTCCGTGAACAGCCTTTGACCTTCAACACTCTATGGTCACACGCCTGCAGCTTTCCTTTGGTTATCGGACACGCGTCTTTGTGAAAAGACATGTTTTTTTTTTTTGGCTGAGCCAATCAGAATCCGGTTATCAAGCTACTGGAAGCAGTAGGCAGTGACGAGCAGGCGCCAGAGACGCGTTAATTGTTAACATGATCCACCCAGCGGGAAAGGTAATCGACATCAGAGCCTTATGTAAGGGTGAGGTTTTGGGGGGTTAAACCTTCCCCTCGTCAACCCAATTATATATAAAATTTTCACAGTTTCATCAAAAACATCTAATACTTAGAGAGATAAGAATTTCGCGTTATTATTTTTAAGACATGTTATACTTGAAGGACATGTATATTTGCCGTACAATTGTCATATGGCAATTCTTTTTTTTCTTTTGACAAGATTAGGTGATTCTACAACGAACAAACATTTCACAGTGGTAATGCTGAATCACGTGTCGTACAGTCAGAAGGGGACTGGCTTGTCAAGTAGGCAACAACCAATTACTAGAGACCTGAAAAATTCGCGAGTGCAATGACCTGTAGGCTATACTTTATTTTCGTATGCAAAATCATGTAGATATCACTGTTCATTGGTTGCTTGTTGTACTAGCGGAAGACGGTGATTCGGTCTGCATTTTACTGTGTATTTATTATAGTCCCAGAGTTGTCCAGGAGGTGCAATTTAACGGGTAGACCAATAGCATTAGCAATGCAAACGTACGGGGTTTTGAATTCTAGCTTGTCCCGAAGTGAAAACGCGAATTTTTTAGGTCTCTAGCGATATCGGTTCTGAAATAAAATGTTTTGAAGTTTTCGCGAAAAACAGGTGACACTAAGTACACATAAATGCATACTCCTCTTAGGGTTAATGGCGCCCCGGTGGTGCAGTGGTTACAGCACTCCCCTCCCACATAGGCGAACAGGTTTCGATGCCGGATTTTCGCATTTGTGGGAATCGTGCCGGACGATGTCGCTAGTCGGCGGGTTTTCTCGGTGATCTCCCGTTTCCCTCTGCCCTTTCATTCCGGCGCTGCTCACCTCGCTTCAACACTCGTCGGCTCTCAAGACCTTGATACGTGTAGACTTGGAAATGTTAATCGTCTTTAGTACCGACGGCTTTGAGCAGCTTGGAACGTTGCAGCTAGAGTAGCGATTCTCGTTGGCTCTCCCGGGCGACAAGAGAGATGCTGTTCGTCGCCTCGACGCAGCGACCCAGCCCGAGGTCCGGCCACAATAAAAGTGTCCTCCGCACAAATAATGGAAACGCGAGAAGGAGGGCTGCGAAGATAACGGCACGGAAAAAAAAAGTACCAGTTTCGCCCCGAAAAATAAACATTCCTCCCACCCCTAAAATACTTTTTTTTTGTAGAAAAAAAAAAGCTTCAGTAAATTATTGTGTTGACTTTCCCTTATCGTGTAGTTAAAACTGGATTGTATTTTTCCCCCTGCAGAGGGCCAAGGATAACCGGAAGGAATTTTCGTGCAAAAACCGCCTTATTTTTTATAATTTAAAGCGTGGTACAAGAATTTATCTGCATTGTTCCTGAAATGTGTTTTCTCTTTTTAATATATGTTTTGTTTGATCAATAAATTATTTTTTTTTTTTCCCCGAGGAAAACAAATTCTGTGACATGGCAGCACTATCTGGATCTCTTCTTTCTCTGGCGAAGGGCTCCAAGTAATATTTATTTTTGCTTTGTATCGAGCATTTATGTATATTTTCCGTTTCTGTTGTAGAATATATTTAACTCGTGATTTTTTTTATTTTGTTGTTTTACGTATATGATTTAAATATTGCAATTGAATAACTGTGCTTCTCTTTCCCGCTCACTAACTTCAATCCTAACAGAGTGCGTTTCATATGCATATTTAAGTAACAATTCAAGTGACGCGAGTGTACGTAACAGAAGACGATACAGTAGATTGCTATGTGACGAATGTCTAAAGCTAGTGATTTTTCGCGAAAAAAAAAAAAATGCGTAGACGGTAGACTTCAAATACTATAAGCACCCATCAGAAGTTTCTCTGTTGCCATTGGTTGCTGTCTGCTTGGTAAGGCGTCTCCATATTTGACCGGGCCACTCAGGATTAGGTAACATCGGCACGGCTCCTACGTGATTCGTGTGCGGACAGTTAACACGTGGCAAAACGCAATTCAGCCCACGAAGAAACGTAAACGACCCTACAGTGTTTTTAAAGTAAAAACGTGTCTAGAAATATTTTTGCGTGATGTCACTACCCCTAGGAATGTCTCTCGAAGTCAGAGACCCCGGAAGTTCGTCACAAGCGGCGACTACTAAGCTAGGGAAGCGGAAGTTGCGCATACTGAGGGCAAGGTTATCTTGAATAAAACAATTTTTTGGCGCAACCAAATTTATTGAATTAACTCTTTGTAAATATTTTGTTTCAGGAACAAAATTATTCTTTGTTTTTTTTTTTTTGGTTGACCCAAGCGTTTAAGATTTGTTGTTGAGAGATTTGGGTGGCTTTTAACAAAAAGGTCTTGAGAGCCGATGAGGGTGAAATGAGGCGAAAATGGAGTAGCGCCGGAATGCAAAAGCTAGGGAAACGAGAGATCTCCGAGAAAACCCGCCGACCACTTGCAAAAATTCTGGAGTAACCCAGCCGGTGATTGAACCCGGTTCGCCTTGTCGGGAGGCGAGCAGTCTAACCGCTCAGCCACTGTGGTCCCTTATAAGATTTGTTTGGTGCAACTTAAGATTTGTGTTTCATTTTTCGGGGGATTACAATTTTTCTTACCGATGTATTTCGCTATAGATCCACTGTAGGGTTTCTTTCCATGACACAATTCGTTGATGGNGTCCATGATGACCCACTCTGGGTCGTTGCCGTGATTGACCTGAAGAGAAAGCGAACTCGTGAATAAGATATTGAACTCTGCTCTCTGAGCGTAATATATGATCATCAGGTATCTTGTTGACGTAAGGTAAAAGGCTACGAAAAAACAACAATTCATCATGGTTTTGAATGGTTTTTCGGCGTGTAACATCCACATTTTGCTTTCAAACAAAAAAAAAACGCTTCGTCCATATTTGCTAGGGCCACTTTTCCACAGAAAACTTAATTTTTGTAAAAATTTTATTACCCTGAAAATTGCGCCTAAATTAATATTTTTTCTTCTCTTGAAAGGACACAAAGAGTTGTTTTTTTTTCGTTTGAAAGAGATATTGTGAAAGGTGAACGACATACGCCTTAAAATCTTTCAACACTCAAAACACCGACGTTTCACTCGGGCGGTCCCGCATAAGGCAGAGCGCCCTTGAAACTTTCATGCCCAGTGTAGACAACTGTCTGCGTGTTTCACGGGAAGGTTATGCTTGTCGGGTACTGTACTCTGTCAGGCTCAGTGCCCAATGATCTTCCCTGTGGATAACTGATTCGTAAACACTGCTACTTACTGATCTACGCAATGGCAGGTTCACATCACTGATCGCCGAATACAAAGCTTACAGCTTATTGGCTGCGATAATGAAGTTAGTTCTTTGTCACGCCGACCTGCTGCGGCACAGTCAGTAGATGCGCCGCCGGTCTGGAGGTGCTGGAGGTTCCGGTTTCGAATCCCAGGTAAGGCATCAGTAGGGGCAGTGATATTTCGCGAAAAGATTTTGGGACAAGATACAATCCAAAGCACTGTAGGGTCGTCCAGCTTCTTTGATTGGCTAAAAAACGTGCTGGCCCGTGTTAACCGTTTGCGCACGAATCACGAAGGTTCAGTGTTGGAGTTACTTAGTCCTGAGTGGCTTGGTCAAAGACGGACACGGCACCAGCAGCCAATGGAGGTATAACAGCTGAGATTGAAGTCTACTGAGTGCTCCGATTTTTACGCGAAAAGTCACTGGCCCTAGGCATCGGTGTTAATTTAAGTTAGGTTGCAAGTTACTTTGTAGGCCGTCCCCTGACAAGCATCCATGCGTAACACCGAGGGACGTTAATACAGTTTTTTGTCACCTTAATTTCAGTACTGATCAAAAAATGTCCTACTTTCAGCACTAGAAACCATTAATTAATGTGGGAATTAAAGGGTGAAGTTAAAACACCTATTTTTTACCTCGACATTCGAACCCACGAACTCGATACTCAAAGGTGACTCCGTGGCCAACTGACTTCAGGCCCAGAGTTCCGCTGTGCGTGGGCACAGTAGCATTTTTGCGTGCCGGTTCGCCAGCGCTCCAGCCCGGGATTTTTATTTTTCCGTGCGCATATTTTTTTTTTTATTTGCGGTCGTCGGTCCCGCCACCGCCGATGAACCGAGCTCGCTGTTGGCGAATTGTCGTCGTGTTTACGGCCCAATTGCTATCTCGCGGGGCGGCCTCTGGTCGAGAGAGCGCCGCTCGTCGATACGACCGCCCGCGTGACAAATTATTTTTACAAACAGTGTTGATGCCAATCGATTGTATCTGTTCCGGAAATGATTTTTTTTTTTTTTTCGAAACCCTCTCGCGGCAGTGCAGGGGGTTGCGCTCTGCCCATCGCGATACCGCACAGCACGCGTGCCGGTGTCATATGCCATTCCACCGCGAGTTGTTGTTTGGTGGTTGGTGGGGTGGGTTGCGATTCAACCCCCTGCGCCGCGTGAAATTGTTTTTGCGATCCCCGGGCTCCGCGGGGCGTATTTTATGGGAGCAGATCAGATTGTCGTTTTCAAATCACACGCTGCACTCATGTGAATTTAACGCCGATATGCGACAACCCCNAGTTTCGTAATTGTGCCTGTTTAAAATGTCCGAACGGGGCGATATAGAATTGTTATTGTGAGCGGGTGAGGGTTGACCTGGCGGAGGGGGTAGGCGGGGGTGGGTTCTAGCGCGCTTGGTGCAACAACCACGGGCGATCATTGCAGACATGGGGGAATGCGTGACTTCGTGTGAAGGCAACGTAGACTTTTAACCCATTCATAGCGGTAATTCAATTTGGCGAAAAGGTTTCAAGAAAAGTTATATTTCAAAACACTCTTGGGTCGTTTACCTATCATCATTGGCTGAATTACTTTTTGACACGTGTTAACTGTCTGCACACGAATCACTTCGGAGCAGTGCCGATGTGGCCGAATTCTGAGTGGCTCGGTCGAACGCCTTCTCAAGCAGACAGCAACCGATGGCAATAAACAAACTGCTGTTGGGTGGTTTACTGTATTGAAGACTACCATGAGCTCGTATTTTTTTCGCTAAAAATTACTACCTCTGCCCACTCAGAACCCACGCACACAACCGTGTGCATTACGCATGTGTAGGTAATTTTTGGCTTGTACTGCACACTGCAAAACACAATGACTAGGGCCACCTGTTTTTGGCGAACAAATTTCAGGAATACTTGTACCTCAGAACACTAGAGCTCAGATCCACTTTCGTGATTGGATGAGTTCAGCCGTCACGCGTTGTAATTGTCTGCCGGCGAATCACGGACACTCGGTGTCGGAGTTACGTAATTCTGACTGACCCAGTTAGAGCAAGGAACTCTCTCCTGACAAAGACACGTGGCCAATAACCAAAGTAAAACATCCCGTATCACATAGGACACTGAGGTCTAGCCTTCGCGCAATTTTTTTTCTCGCGATAAACATGTGGCCCTATTAATGACCAAACATATTTTTCGGTGCGTAAATGATTCGCAAACCGTATAGCTTTTTGTTACTTTTGTAATTGGTTAGCGCGATGTTGGAGACCTTTTTGGAGCCGGCGTATTTCCCAAAACTTTGTAGTGTAATTCATGATCCTTTTATGATTGTTGGATGCATTTTTGTTCCGGCTTGACACTTTGGTGAGTAATCGTAAAGGTTATGTCCTGAAGTGTCATAATTCTCACTGACTCAGAGAAATTGGAAAATCGTTTCATGTATAGTCCATCCACGGTTACATATACTTTTCTGAAGTCCTGCTTACGTTCTACTTCCAGGATATCCCTCCGCCTCATGCAAACAAAGCTCGGCTTGGTCTAGAAAATTACACCAAAGGGACGACGCGCCGTATTAAAGTGAACTCATTTGAATTTTATTTTGGCATAAGAAGTATTTCGTGTTAAGCGTTACTATTCCACCTAATTTCTCTCCGGTTTTCCATATTAATTATAAGTAAAATTATAAGATGTATAAATAAAATAAAACTAAAAGTTAAAATTAACCATATATAAGGCCCTTATAAGGCAACGCAAGTATTAAACGCTTGTGTTAATGGCGTATTTAGGAAACAACCAAACACTTCATACCTGGGGTGATTTTTCAAAGGTTTGGTTTTCCAAAAAGTGTGAGGAAACCGTGAATGGACTTTACATGTGTCAACAAATAAAGAAAGCACATAGTTAGGAGACAGTCAACTTTCTCCGCGACATACCTGTAACATAACTGTAACAACAGGCGTAAGTGAGATTCCCCAGATGCTCATTCGCTGATTGGCCGCGCGAGGCTCTGGAAAGACCCTTGTGTCTAATTGGCTGTTGCGTGCTGCGAAAGATTCCCTACTGGCTGAGCTAAATGGAGAGCGTGGAAAGGAGAGATTTGGGCGGATCGTAGCATCGAGGTCTTGAGAGCCGATGATGGTGAAGCGAGGTGAGTATGGAGTGGCGCCGGAATGCTAGGCCGGGGGAAACGGGAGGTCCCCGAGAAAACCCCGCTGACCAGCGGCATCGTCCGGCACTATTCCCACTTGTGAAAATCCGGGAGCGACCCCGCCGGGAAGCGAGCCCGGTTCGCCTAGGCGGGAGGTAGGAAGTCTGACCAATACACCACCGCGCCGCAATTTTGCTAGCGTGTACGGCTAGAGTTTGCTGTGCAAGCGGCCGTTTCGCCTTTTTATTCTTAAGGGGTCGGTCTAGTTGTCACATGAGTCACATTTTAAGTAGTTGTGTCTTTTCTGTAAAAGAAAAAATATTAAGGTAAATTTCAATGTGAATTTTTTTCAGGACAGAAATGTAAGTCGTTATTTTTATCCCTATTCATAAATTTGGTTTCTGAAACATAAATGTGATCGTTGGAAAATGTCACACCTTGTGAAATCGTTGTACGTAACCCTCTGTTTTACGATTTTTACTCTTCTGTAAAACTATGTTTCAAACTTAAGTGACAATGGTGTATCTTTTCTTAACAGATTTCTTTAATGAAACCCTACATTTACCACTTTAAATTCTGAGGAAACAGAACATACGAGAAGTTTTCTCATGTTATTTTCCGTCGCCGTTGCTACGCTTTCTTAAGGCCGGACGAGACCTTCAGGCTTTCAATATTGTTTACTAGCGATTCCCTTTGAGAGTCCTGTTCCCTGGAGGAATCATCTGTCGGTAAGATACCTGTAAAGAGTCGAGACTCACAGGCTGCTCGCTGAATGCCAAATGAGAGAGCATTGGCTATGCAAACAACTGAGATGTCTTCCCTGGAAGTTATTGCCAGATAACTAGTTCGCGTAAAACTCGGAGCACACAGTAGACTTCAATACCATATACACACCTCAGCTGTTGTTATACCTCCATTGGCTGCTGGTGCCGTGTCCGTCTTTGACCAAGCCACTCAGGACCAAGTAACTCCGACACTGAACCTTCGTGATTCGTGCGCAAACGGTTAACAACCGGGCCAGAACATTTTTTAGCCAATCAAAGAAAATGGACGACCCTACAGTCTTTTGGACTGTAGCTTGTCTCGAAATATTTTCGAGAAATATCACTGCCCCTATAGATAACACATTTGCAGATACAGTGGTTTTCCGCGAGAATTGCTTGTGCTTGTTAGGCTTCAACGTACTATATGTAGGTCTAGAATTAGTCGAATGTTACTGATCTGCGTCCCTGTGAGGCACTATGGCCTAGTGTGACTGGCTCAGTGTGATTGCAGCTTCTCTGGCACTGCCTATCGGAGATTCAGCAGCACACAGATTTTTTGTGTCAAAAATGCATAATCCTGCCATAAAACTACAAACCAGTTAAAGAGTTAGGAAGTAAACCTTAGCTGGTAAAATACGCGCGACAAATACAAGTTTATGTACATTGCGATCACACTGCAGTTACACTCTAAATCTTATTTAGTGATTTCAATCAGAAAAGTGAAATTATTTTAGGCAAATCTTCAGTTATCGAGCTGTTATCTACTAGCAAATCAGTGGAATGGAATAAGGTTTTACTGCAAGTCACTAAGAATCAGTAGGATACACTGTATTTTGAGTGAACGCCAGAAACTGAAATAAACAGCAGAATTTTACTGTTTCAAGTGGAGCAGTTTCGACACATTTAATGTCAAATTCGCTGAATTGGAACAGTTTTAACGGTTTCGATTATAGAGAGTAGTACACAGAGGAGAAACAACCGCAATATATAGACACGCGCACCTAAAAAGAAGCTGCGTGAGGTATTTTACACCATTTTCGACATTTTAATAGAGTTTATTTTGATGTTTTTATGGATTGTAGAATTTTCTCAAAACATATAAAAAAATTTTAACACGATAGCTACCTAAACATGTTGGGTTTTTAAGAGGAAGGGTAATGAAACTGAACTTGTTTCTTTTAGAGAGGTAATTTGGAACTCCAGTGTTTCTAAGATTCGGCTTTGCATGGATAAAAGGACCCCCCCCCCCTTTGTCGTCATAATTCTAGAGGGGGTTGTTGTAGCCCCTGCAGGAGTTCCATTCCGCATGGCCTCTATGCTCGTGGTTGCACCGAAGCACAACTAATCGGACAAACATTCCGAACCATCTCGTCACTGAAAACCAGACGCGAGGAATAAAAAATGTGGCAGTTTGATAGCACGTAGACATGGAAATACTTTTTGTACATCGCTGCTAACTGTGCTATGAGCATACAAACCAGTTTCTACTTAAAAATATATATTTACTCCGAGGAGAGGAATTTTTTTAAATGTAGAGTTCGAAATTGTTTAATTATCCATGTACTACAGTATAATGGGTTTACTACAATATAATGGGTTTACTACAGTATAATGGGTTTACTACAGTATAATGGGTTTACTACAATATAATGGGTTTACTACAATATAATGGGTTTACTACAATATAATGGGTTTACTACAATATAATGGGTTTACTACAATATAATGGGTTTACTACAATATAATGGGTTTACTACAATATAATGGGTTTACTACAATATAATGGGTTTACTACAATATAATGGGTTTACTACAATATAATGGGTTTACTACAATATAATGGGTTTACTACAATATAATGGGTTTACTACAATATAATGGGTTTACTACAATATAATGGGTTTACTACAATATAATGGGTTTACTACAATATAATGGGTTTACTACAATATAATGGGTTTACTACAATATAATGGGTTTACTACAATATATCATAAATCAATGGCAATTCAGTGAAATTCTCCAGCCTGCTTTGTCATCAGAAAGTTCTCACTGCTATACATTTGAGATATTTTTACTTATTTCTAATGATCTGAAGCTATTTCAGCTAATTCAGGATTATAGAGTAAATTTAACGCTTCCAAACGTTTTTGCTGTAATTGTTTTATCTCCAGCCATATGACCTTAAAATACTCTCGAAACTGATTTTACACAAATTTTTTTTAAATTCAGCAACACACAGTAGACTTAAACTAAGACCTAAATCGTTTTACCTGGTCATATCCCCTAAACATCGTATAACCTAGTCACTATGAACAAAGTTGTTTCACAAACATGTATGACAATTGTAGGTCAACGGACTGCTAGCCCACACACCGTCAGGTTTTTGTCGGTTGTATCAGAAGAACCATCGTTTACAAGAGTATCATTTGTCTAGCAATCTGCCTGTTTGTTTGGAGTTGTTTCTACGGTGTAATTATACCGGTTTGTACGTTTCTGAATGCTCTTGTAACGGTTCGCTTGTCGCACGTACCCTGTTGGCACTATTTGGAACTGCGTGCGTAGAGAGCACCTTGCAATTAAGTAATTAGAACGTCTCGACTTTCAACATTACACGGAGAAGCGCCTGAGAGTTGTGCAGATTCCACTGATATGAATATGTGCTCTAGGTGATTAAGGCGCCCGCCTACTGGCGCTTGAACTGCGCTGCAGTGTGTTTGAAATACACGTTTGTCCACTAAAATACAAAACATGCGTTCAGTGTGCTCATCTACGAAAATAACACACACTTCAGCCGAGGGCTGTTGAGTGATTTCAACACGTCAAGCATATTTAAAACCGCACTTTAAAACAGAGCTTAAAACTGTTATTGAAAGCTCTGTATCTCAAAATATACGCGACAGGCACATACAAAAGTACTCAAGGCCCCTGCATTGAACATTGCCACAGACTTTCCACGAGTAAAATTGGTATTGTCACCGCTTAAAGTCCAATAAGCACACGCAGTGCGACGAGAAAACTGCGTGCGAGTTCAGAGCGCTGCCCTTAGTGACGATGGCGTCCTTGATGGCGTTACAATTCTGTGATTCTGGGACAGGCACCATAGACGTGGAGCTAATAAAACTAACCAATCGCGGAAGTTTGTCAGAACTGAAGTGTTTTAAAATAAAATTGAGCAGGAGCTTTTCCCCCCGAAAATCGGGTGTCCCTGTATGAATCAGTATGAAGAACACCTTTCGGCACTGAGCCACTTCGTGTACAGTATTGACCGTGACTTAATACGATCGTCGACACAACGACTCACTGGGTGATGAAGGTTTGTCACATTTCCCCGTACAAAGTTTCAACCGTCAAGAATGATCACCGAAAATTACCACACCTGGTGATGAAGTGGGGCCCTCATCGGAGCAGCTAAGGTTGCGTCTAGCTGTCGAGGGGGTCGGACAAGAACTGATACGAGGGGACGAGGTGTGGCATGGCGATCGAACCCCCCCTCTCACACCCCTCTTACGTCCGCTCCAGCAGACGACTTCGGCCGCCAGGGTACGTCAGTGGTTTGAACTGACTAATAAGAAGAGATCGAAGAAACAAGTGCTTCAAGAATCCAGGAATTTAGTATAAAATACTTTTTCAGGGCTTTCGGAAGACAGAGAGAACCTGACTTTGGGGGCAGACATTTTGAATTGGGGAGGGGTGATATAAGAAGGGAGAAAGTGATGCATTTTGATATTTGTGTGTTTTAACTGTATTTTAAAAGAGGATTTTGAGAAGATTGTTAAAACAAATACTGAAGATTTATTAACAATTCGAAGTTATGTGGTAAACTTATTGGTTAAAGATAACAATTTTTGTAGTATCAAAGAATTATTTGATATTTTTTGGAAACCAATTTTCCAAGGGGTTTTCCTTTACACACCACACTTACTTAGGTTTTGTTCACCGCCTCCTGACGGTTGTTTTTCTCTGCTTGAAGTAAAATTATAAATATTAAATTTAAAAGAAAACCATAACCTGAAGGGAAGGAAAGACATTTTCGCCTGTCTCATGTTTCGGAGGCTATCCACTGCAGGGTACACTCTAAATTCGTACTAGTGGAAAACTACTGACTCGCAGTCAAATTCAACTACTCTAATAAGTGAAAATGGTTCCACTTAGAATGAGTGGAAAACCACTGGTGGTTTCACTGAAAAAATTTTACTATTGGATAAGTGACAATCAACTGCATGCGGCGAATCAAATATTGTTTTTATTGAATTTAGTTAAATCAATACGAGATTAAACATTTATCCTCTAGTTACTGGTCATGTTGTGTGATATAACGTAAATTTAAAAATGTAAAAAAATAGGAAACTGTGATTCCTTTGATAAGAACCCACGGTATGCCAAATTACAAACCGTTACGATACCAACTGAGCTACCAAGCAAACGTCGAATGCAAAGGAGAAAATATAAGTATTATAGGTAGGGCCATTGACTTTTCGCGTAAAAATCGGAGCACACAGTAGACTTCAATACCATATACACACCTCAGCTGTTGTTATACCTCCATTGGCTGCTGGTGCCGTGTCCGTCTTTGACCAAGCCACTCAGGACTAAGTAACTCCGACACTGAACCTCCGTGATTCGTGCGCAAACGGTTAACACGGGCCAGAACATTTTTTAGCCAATCAAAGACGCTGGACGAACCTACAGTGGTTTGGACTGTATCTTGTCTCGAAATATTTTCGGGAAATATCACTGCCCCTAATTATATTAATTTTAAACTATCCTTTGTATTAAAATAATATTTATTATAAACATAAATTTAAATATAATTTTCCTATTAATAAAACACCCAATATCTATAGAAACAATTTGTAATTAATGCAAAGAAAGTAGATTTAATTGCTATGCAATTTTTTTTCGTTTTCAGATTAATTTGTAACATTATGAATGTTAATACAACTAGTACATAGAACGCACTCACTTAACCTCGGTTAATGCAGTTTCCTCCAAACCGAGAGCTATGACGATTACGTGAAAACGAAACGGAAGACGTAAAAACGAGATGAAATATAGAATGTTTATGTTTCTTCATCGAATGGTGTTATAAAAGACGAAACTCACATATTATAAAGTAGACTTTAAGGGTTTCTGTTAGTTTATAAGTTTTTTTTCATTTGGTACACGTTGATCCATCAGCAAAAAAAAAGAGAGCAAATCACTTAAATATAGTGGTTAGTGAATCAGTGTAAAATGTCACTGAATAAATAAGTGGAGGTGAAGTGGCATTTTTTCACTAATTTGACAGTTGAATTGACTGAAGTGACTGTAGAATAAGCCACTGATTCAGATTTTAGAGTTTAAGCATGGACTTGAAAAGATCTCTAGTTGATCTGAGAATTATCTAGACTTTCACCACACGTCCTTGCAGTCGGATCACATTTTATTACTTACACCTCGGAGGCCACTGACCCAATAGCAGGTCTGCAAGGACACGCGGATTTAATCCCATGCTTAGGCACGCCCAATTTTTGGGGCAAAAACTTTTGTCTAGATAAATTGACAACTCCCAGAGCTGTGGTTTTGGAGGAAGGTGATTGACACTGTTCTGTGGCGATTGAGGCGCCAGCACTTATTACTAGTTCGCCGTGATCGGGCGTAGGGATGTTTCGACACTGTTGTCTAAAGGTCCAATTTACTAAGGAAACGACACAGGGCGATTGAGTAGTTCAAGAAAAATCTCTAGTTTTATTATTCCTTGAACAAGTTATAATTCACACACGAGCTCTAGAGACAACTCCTTCCCGTTTATACAAAGGGGG
>NQII01006133.1:85250-120040 GCA_002778355.1 Clitarchus hookeri
ACTTCCTACTGACTCCTCCCGACTGACTGATCTCGTTCCGCCCTCCGGACTGACTGCCCTTGTTTCCTCGGACTCCCCTCGTTTTGTAGCCCGCCATTGCCATATTCAAACTGCCTTGTCTGCCCGTGTTCCGGGGAGCTGGTTGTGCCTCCCTGAGTAATAAAACACGTGTCTGGGGCTCGGGCTGCCCAGCATGGTCCTTCGGTTCTGGTATGGCCGTTTCATTGTCTCGTTCTGCACGTGCTTACTTGGCGGGCGGTCTTTGGATCAGCGCCCGCAGTGGTCCTTCCCTTGTCCCCGGATATGCTGCTATTCTTCTCGTACACCCGCTAAAAGCTTTTCTTGGTTTATTGCGGTGAAGCCCGGGGCCGTGGGACCTCGGCGTCTCTTGGGCAGCTGCACAGTGCAGCTGTGTCCGCGCCCTGGTGCCTCCCGTTGCCTCCGGATGCCGTCTGCACGTGCAGGACAGGGGCACGTGCAGAAAGCTTGGGTGGCCCGCCTTTGCAGCTGTAAGACGCGGGATCCTCTTTGGACACGTCCGCCATCCTTAATATTTATTGGTGTTGACCGCCTGCAAACTTCGCTAGCGCGTGTGTTCTGACGGCCAAAATACATGGACGCAGGGAGCGTCAGTATTTCAAACAGCTTGAGCTCCGATCCACAAAATAAGTGTCATTAAAACATATGTTAGCTTGATGTGTATCGATGCACCTCCACTCATCCCGCACGCCCTGCAGGGTTCTGCACTAATAGAAAACATGTAGCACTCCTGTCGCTTCAGTTTGTTTAGCCGAGTGGAACATCTCTGGTTACGGCCAATAAGTAGACGAGATCTGCTCGATTATGTGTATTACTGTAAAGTTGGGTGTGGCGCCTTTTTACAATACGAAACTAAAATGTCTGCACATAGAAATTAAAAACGCCCATAACTCCTGCAATTAGTTTTTGTAAAATACCTGACCACTTTTTTTTAACATTGCCTCTACCTGCATATATTTTAACGGCCACACTGAGTGACGTATGCCCAGTAAAGTTGGCAAAGACGGAAGAAATGTGGGGCCACGGTGGCTGAGCGGTTAGAATGCTCGTCTCCCACCAAGGCGAACCAGGTTCAATCCCCGGCCGGTTCACTCCGGATTTTTGCAAGTGGGAATCGTGCCGGACGATGCCGCTGGTCGGTGGGTTTTTTTTCGCGATTTTCTTTTTCTCCCGCCCTTTCATTCCGGTGCTTCTCCACACTCACCTCAATCATCCTCATTGGCTTTCGCTGTTAAGAGCCGCCTAAATCTCTTCACTCACTCAGGGCTTTCAAAAGTGCTCAGTTTACCGCAGTGGTGTATGCAAGCCTTTTTTTTTTTTTTTTTTTTTTCGGTAGGGGTTTTAAAAAATGCAGGGGAAATTTTTAGAGGGTAAGAAATTAACACCTTAACGTGCACATCAGTTTTTAGTTTCATGTGTTGCAAAAGAAAACATTTTTTGGCGTGAAAATTACGAATTTCTTACATCAGGTGACAATTTCAAACCCACGGAGAAGGTTTCAGTAGATCCGCGACACAAGAAACAACCAATTATAAAAAAGCTGGCGAGTAAGCAGCAACCAATAGCAGCATTGCTCTTGGGAAAGGCCATGCCCGTAGGTATTGGTTGTAGCTTCTGGGCTTGCACAGCGCTGACCTTGATTTCACGTATTCCGTGACGTCAGACGTGACGGATTACACTCGGGATAATACGTAATAGGATAAATATAAAAAATAAGACTTACTAATGGCCACGTGTGAAGTGTTGTTCCAAGGTTTTGTACGCCGGAAAAAATTTCAAATTTCCCGGTTTAAAATTTAGCAGTAGTCAATCTTATTCCATCACAAAACACACATGTTCTTCTGAAACTAATTTATTTTTGAGCCAAAATGTGTAAATAAGTTTATAAATACGCGCGGCAAACTTCGACGTTTTTTAATATCTGGCACAATATTTAAACTATCAAAATTAAAATTACGTCAGGTTTTTCCTCATGCAAGTCTAGCGAGCCACAGAGGTTGCCTCCCAGTTTGACAATAGCACACTCCGATAACTACAGGATGCACTAAAGTTAGACCAACAAACTCCGGCAGCAGGTTAATATGTGTTAAAAGAAAGTTAAAATATATGAATGACGTTTGGTCTGAAGAGAATAGCAAGGGCGGTGCACATCTTTGAACTTGGATCTAAAGCTTTAGTTTATTACAAGTGTTGGAGAAAATATTAAAGATAGAACACCGAGTGTCTGGATAATGTGCAACGGAACGAAGATGTTTAATCACCACTATACATGCTTGTCGCTGTCCTCAAATTATTTCGTGGAAATAATCACCGTTCCTACCCTTATTTCTACTTAATGTCCATGACGCGGTAGAAAACTTGGGATTTAAAAGACGGGTCAGTAATCCGCATGCCACAATTAACGCTAAACATTACCCAGAGTCTCGGTATTCCATCATAAATAATTCCTTGAATATTTGTAATAAACTGGTACTTCAGGTACAACTTCAAGTATGTGTACCGCCCTCACGATTCACTAAGACCACAGTCTAGGACCAAGAATTACACTCAGGATAGATTTCAGTGCCCTACTTACAGGGGTCCTGCTGTTTTTCCTTCCGTTTTTTGGCCGCGTGCCTTTGTCGAAGACAGTGTTCTTGTTGACTGGGCCAATGAGAACACCTAGTTCTCAACGTCTGAGATTGGCGGGCAGGCACACAAGACGTGCAGCAGTTGAAACCACCCAACCGCGAAAGTGGGTCTGAGTTTGAGTGTATCGAAGTACACCTTGGCAGGAAATATCAGCGCGGAAATCAGGTAGCCCTGACCATGGGTCGTACGCGTTTTCGCCTTATTTTTTACGCGATCAACCTGTTACCGAAACTTGTCGGTGTAATGTTTATACAATTGCGTACGCCACTGGCTTACCGAGAAGAGCCTATAAACTGGTTTCGGTCCTAAATGTTAATGCGGAGATTCGAGCCAGTTGCGGCTCCCTTGGCGTCGTACGGGCAATGCGAATCGGAGCACGGGATTGCCGTCGTGCTTGTCACTTCTGCAAACCGGTTGTCGCGGTAGAAACTTGCTTCGCCGTATATTCTCGATTTGCGAGGCCTGCGCACTCACAAAATAATTTTAACCGCGACGACCACCCCGTAACCAATAAAAACTGGAGCAGATGACGTCCCGTTCGCAATTTCCTTTTTTCTCGGCTATTCACCTCTGGTGAAGTCAATGCACACATTAATCTGTCCACTTTGAACAGGTTCTACCGAACACTGAACAGACCTGGAGACCTGGAAACTTCACTTTGACTCCGCAGTCCTCTGGTTACTCGATTCAGACGCTCGTTTCCTGCTGCCACAGCGAGCAGCCGGTTATAACTGGATGTTTACGGCAAAATGAGCGCTTTTGAGAGACTTGCGAATGTTCCACTTTCCGCCCGTTGGTGGAGTATTCTTCCGCAACTCAACGATAAATATCGCCACGTGACTTTCAGGTACTGTGTTCATCAACTGCTCATATCGCCACTACATATACCCATTAACCTACACTCGCGGCCCCAGTCAGTCCACGAAATTATTAACTGTTAGAAAGCTGTCAATTTAAATTCACGGAATAGTTGAACATGATTCTCCTTTTCTCCCTCCATGACAACCAGGCCAGGCCGTTTTTGAACGTTCCTCTTTAAATACGCAAATATCTCACTGGTTCACTCGGCAAATGCATCCGAAGAAAGGCCCGTTTCTAAATAATACAGAGTATCTTTTCTTTGATACAGAAGACGTGCCTTAAACCATCGTTAAATAGAATAACAAATAATATTTGTTGACGTATTTCACAATGGTTTAAGTCACGGATGTGGAAATGGAGTCAGCAAAATTCGAAATTGGTTTTTTGATTTATTCTGTTAGAGGAAAAAACTATAAATATTTTAATACACATATAATTTCTTTCTGTCTCAAAATTTTACAACGATATAAATAATTAATTTTAATAAAATATTAATTATTTGGCAAAATGAATTTAAAGTTTACATACATAATTTATTTATATAAGGGGTTACCTCAGAGCTTGTTCTGAAGTAATTGTTTACTGGAATAATAGTTAACGAAAAAACTAAAATAGTTTGTCTCGAATGTAACTTCGATTCTTAGCTTTCCTGTAAAATGTCCTAGACAGACATCAAGTCCCTTCTTCCTTTCCTCATCAAGTAATACTAACGAGAAGAATCAAACGAAATATTTTATTCGCTTAACTGCCAACTTAACTGTTAACTTAGTTCATTATTATTTTAACTTTTCAGTCGTTGTGATTGTCAACGTGTATGCAGACGCTTCAAACCTCGCACTGAAATATGTTACGACTCGTTTCCACCTCGAGTTTTATTCTGTCGAATTTCACCCTGAGCGAGTTTCATTTATCAGTTACGGGCTGCGGTATTTTTCAAAGGCTGGTTTCAGAAGTGTTTTATTAACAGTGAACAGCCTATACCAATCAGTAGAGAAAGAAAAAATTCGCGAGTTCAGTGACCTATAGACTAGACTCTACAGTCGTGTGTATAGATATGCCGATATTAAATGCACATTGGTTGTCTGCTGTTACAGTGAATGGCGGTGATTGGGCCAGCGTTCTCCAGGTGGTGTCAAACACCGTGCGCACCAAATGGCTAAAGTTATATCAACACACGTGTTATGAATCATAGCTTGTCTCAAAATGAATTAGCGAATTTCTCAGGTATCTACCAATCAGTAGGGACACCACATTTTAGTACAAAAAATACCACATGTGTTAAACTTTAATATCCGGCTTGCACACTTCAGTGAGTACTGGCCGCTTGTCATCGTCAGCAGTGTGGTATCCATATGCGCCAATCAAAGTTGAGTTACTCCGGCAGTGAACGTCTGTGATTTGCAAGCACGCACACAAGACGAGGTAGTGAAGGCGGTTCATGGTTGATTGAACACTTTTGAAATCAACCTTAGAGAAATATCGCTGCCACTACCTGCGTATACTTCAACGGGAGCACTGACTAGCAAGCGCTCTAGTAAAGTTGGTAACGACGGACCGGACTTAGTTCCATGTCTCAACGTTGAATTGAAACTGTTGGGCAAATATTCGCGAATACCGAAATAATTTATTTTGCTTTCCGTTTATATTTAATGCATGCAAGTGAAAGAATTAGGAAATTTGTGAAATACTTAAATTTCTAGTCATTTCAAGGTTTCACTTTACCGACGCTTGGAAAAAAGTGATGAGGCTCATGGCAATGTTTAATTTGCATGGGGCGGAATAATACACAATGTGCAAACGAGTAAATCTTAAGCAGGGTTTTCAAAAGTTCTCAGATTACCGTGAACAAACTATAGTTAAAATAATCGGATTGCAAATAATCTACCTGAGTTAAAGGTGTTTTTAAATATAACTAGACATGAAGCCTCTCCCCAAAAATCAGCGAAAGATTCCGATCTCTTTGTCTTTGCAGGTTTTTTTTTGACAAACTCGTAACCATTAAGGGCGTGTCTAATAATCTTTGAATTTTTAATTTAGCTTCTTAGCATGTGTTTTGTTTGAGTTTAGAAGTTTGTAGTAATAATTTATTCCAATGGTTAGGAACATGTAAAACATTATGAACTGAGACGTTACAAAGCTATAAAGAAATTTTTTTTTAATATTTTTTGTTAATGGGATTGTGAACACTACAAAATAATTTTATCTTCGCAGCATTTTTGCAGAATGTATTATAATAAAATATTTGATTAATGACTAGGGGTATTGAAATTTCGCGAAAAGATTTCAAGACAAGTTATATTTCAAAATACTGTAGGGTCGTTTACCTATATTGATTGGCTGAATTACTTTTTGACATGTGTTAACTATCTGCACACGAATCACGAAGGAGCCGTGCCAATGTTGCCGAATTCTGAGTGGCCCGGCCAAATATGAAAACTGCTTCTCAAGCAGACAGTGACCAATGGCAATAAACAAACTGCTGTTGGGTGCTTATATATTTAAGTGCCTACCGTGTACTAATTTTTTTTTCTCGAAAAATTACTAGCTCAACGTATGGCCAAAATAATAGTTTATTCAATTACTTTTATACACATTGCCAGGATCATTCGAAAATCACAGAACTTCCATTCAATAAAAAAATTGTAATCAAGTAGTGAAATATTGCACCCTAACAAACAGTTTTTTTTTNATCACAGAACTTCCATTCAATAAAAAAATTGTAATCAAGTAGTGAAATATTGCACCCTAACAAACAGTTTTTTTTTGATAGAATATGGCAAATAATGTATATCCACGTGCATAAAAATGTAACATATTTCTTACTTACTTGTAANATCACAGAACTTCCATTCAATAAAAAAATTGTAATCAAGTAGTGAAATATTGCACCCTAACAAACAGTTTTTTTTGATAGAATATGGCAAATAATGTATATCCACGTGCATAAAAATGTAACATATTTCTTACTTACTTGTAANTTTTTTTTGATAGAATATGGCAAATAATGTATATCCACGTGCATAAAAATGTAACATATTTCTTACTTACTTGTAAGAATACGTTCGTTTAATTGATTAATTCCACAATAATATTTTGTACACTTTCGCTCTGATTTTCTTTGATTTAATTGTGGTGTCAGAAAAATGATATGTGTTAACAGTTTCCGAAGATGTGTTTGAGAATGTGCGTGCATGCATGTGTGTAACACGCATACATGTTCGGAAACTCAGTGCCCAAACTGCGGACACAGTTTATTTGGACCAGTTGTAACACAAAAGCCTTATAAACTTACATCCGTAAACGTATTTTTGTATCACATAACTGTGTTCAGAGTTTCAGCGTACAATACCTGCAGAACAAGGCGGTGCGATCATGCATGTAGCACAAGTTGCATAGGTCGTAGGCGCGCGACACAAAGTTATAACACACGTAGCGTCGCGGTCCAGCTTCCTGTTCAACTTTGAACACGATTGTTTGATATATGCCTAAAAATACGTTTCCGGGTATAAGTATACAGGGCATATGTGTTACTGTTGGTCCAAAAAAAACTATAGTTGGAGTTTGGAAACTGGGTTTCCGATGCACACAAACACACAACACACACATACGCATATGTTGGACAATCAAATGAAAAACCTAAAAATGACTTGAAATTGCATTACGTTGTCACGTAGGAAATACAAGTGCTTCTGTGTTAATGANAAATGAAAAACCTAAAAATGACTTGAAATTGCATTACGTTGTCACGTAGGAAATACAAGTGCTTCTGTGTTAATGAAGTGCACGAATACCTCGGAAAACCACTTTTCCACCGTAAGTTTAACTTATTCGACGGATTTGAAACATGCATCGCCATACTTAGAGATGATGATTTTTTTGGGAAAATATTTCGTGCCAAGATAGTCTCCAAACACATGTGGCTTCCTAATACTTTTATGCCTGGATGACACATTCGCAGCTTCTCGCAGGCGAATCAAGCACGTGCATAGTGAGAGCAACATACGTCTCTATGACCTCGCGTGCACCGCAGAACATCGTCCACGGAAAGGCGATGCCCGTATCGTTGCTTAGTTCCCGAACTTGCCCAAAANGTATCGTTGCTTAGTTCCCGAACTTGCCCAAAACCGACCATAATTTCAACCTATTCTGCAACATGTTACTTGTAGACCAGTCCGCTCGGGGTAATACTGTATGGGGTTAAGATCAAGGGGAAAGTATTTATTGCCTGCCTGAGGACGGGGGCGCATGTGCGTTCCTAAAACGTCCGTTTGCAGATCGACTAAGAAAACTCGACTGCGCGCGTCTTTGTTTTCATCGTCGTACCGTCCAGTTTTGTGCAAATAATCATGTCTTCTCTGTGTAAAGCCCACCGCGCACACGGAACTATTTTCCTCGCGATAGCGCATGCGTGGAGTCTTGCTAGCCACTGGACGTACTCGTTCACTGGAAATATCGATGCCCACGTGAAGTTCTGCTGGCCAGTCTGCTATTTTTCGGTAACTGGAATGGCGCCATTTTCTCTACAGTACGTGTTTCTTTGCTAGTTTACGATCTCAGAGAATGATTGCAAGGAAACGTGTCACGTGACTTTATTTACATTGCAACTCGATTGTTTTGGCAGCGTTAATAAATGCATGGATGAAATACGTTTCTATACTGTTTTTGAGGTTATCTGTGCACTCACCCGAATTCTAAGAAAAGCATCGCCAGTTTCCGTTCCTTCAGGCTAGCCGTTCTCTTGTCCACAGTCGTTTATTTCGTCTATGCAATTTTTATTTTCGTAATCCAAAACTGAAAGATGCGTAATAACTGCAATCTTACTTCGCCGTACAGAGTTCATTGTTTATTATTTTCGCCGGCTGTTAAAAACTGTTATGACTGCCGGCATTACTAGTTGAGAGAGTATCTTGCAAGGAAACCCACACCTTGTGTGGCAAAACGTAATTCAACCAATAAAGATACGCAGACTACTCTACAGTATTTTGAAGTGTAACTTGTCTTAAAATATTTTAGCCAAATTTCACTACCCCTAGTAATATATAAGTGAAACAACTTCTTATACCGCGAACTCTAGCAGCACACGCCAACAAAATGGCGTCACTTTCCAGCAGCATATCGGAATGCCGTTCGGCAGCCCAGCCTGTAGGAAATCTTGTTGCAGCAAGATCTGTTTCCGGAGCCTCGCACAGCCAATCAGCGAGCGGGTACGCCCACTTCAAAGGAACCGCCACAAGCCACGACATACAGAGTGTTCGGAAATTAAACGCCCAAACTACGAGAGATGATTCCTTATAAAAAATAACGTCGAAAATGTACAGGACACCATACACCTAAACGGAATATTAAATAAGATACGAGCCTGTGAAAACTGGGTTTTGAAAACGTATTTTCACCGAATGCCTTGTACAACGCCTACAAAGTCCGCAGCAGAAAGGTGAAGTATGCTTCCCAAGTAGCAGAGACGCATGCGCAATGCTGGCCGTCCTCGGTCCGTGCGCACTGTTCGGCTTGAGGAAGTGATACGTCAGCACATCGACAACGTACCTTCCACTAGTACACGCTCCATAGCGCGTCAAATGGGCGTGTCCCATTCGACCTCGTGGATAATACTGCAGGTAAATCTCCACCATCCCTACCACTGGCAGAAAGTACAAGACATTGGGAGAAAATACGTTTTAAAATCCCAATATCCACAGGCTCATAATCGTCTTTAACATTCAGTTTAGTCTTACGGTGTTCTGTATATTTTTGACTTTGTTATTCATAAGAAATCACCTCCCGTAGTTTGGGCGTTTAATTTCCGAACATTCTTTATGTGTGTACACTTTATTACGCGTATTAAACAGATAACAGCACCTTACTTATTCAACAGTTACTTCAGTCAATTTAACTGATGAATTACCGGGCAAATGCCAGTTTTCCTTCACTTATTGATTCAGGAACATTTTCCACTGATTAATCAACTATTTTATCCGCTGTTTTTTCAGAGATTTTTTTTTGACTGATGGATCAGTTAAACAAGGCGTATCAAATGAAATAACGCGCAAACTAATAAAATCCATAAAAAAAATTTTTGTAAAGGAGAGTTTCGGCTTTTATAGTAGTATTTTATGAGGCAACATGAACAATCATTATTTCGTTTCGTTTTCACACAATCATTACTGCGCTCGGCTTGAAGGTTTAAACTGCGTTAAATGTGGTGAAGTGAGTTCACTCATATGTAATATTTGTTTTAACAATCATAACTTTGCCAATTAAAATTAAAACTAAAAGAAAGGAAATATAAGCTTTTCACGGTATAGTGAGCGCTTTCGAGGCCGTAGTTACTTTTTCCTTTCAACATTTTTTTTATCTTTTAACCAAATTTCAAAAATAAATATTGTCATTTAAGTAATAAACACAGTGTGTATATTCCACCGCACTAGGAAATAAACGTCTAAGGCTAAAATAAAATATGTTATTGACTATTATTCCAACTGAGAGGGCTTTCAAAAGGGCTCACTTTACCGTGAATAGCTTATAATTACAATTTTAAGTTACATATTTTAGATAGTGAAATTTAATATATCTATATATACTTTCCCCTTGTAGCGAGCATTGGCGTCACAGCTCCATTGCTAAGGTAGCGGGTTAGAAGCGGCGTGTCGCGGAGTCAACTTCTGAACCCTGCGTTTTTTGCCCTCTTTTTAAAATTACGTTAAATTCCACAATATAAACGGCGACTAACGGAAATATGTTAATTTCTCGTAATTATTTGCCTACGTTCGATAAAAAAACATATTTCATTCGCTGCACGCAGTTGGCCGTCACTTACTCAATCAGCGAAATTGTTTCACTAAAGAAACCAGCGGTTATCCATTGATTCCAAGTGGAGCCAGGAGCCGCGGTGGCTGAGTGGCTAGCCTGCTCGCCTCCCACCATGGCGAACCGGGTTCAATACTCGACAGAGTTACTCCCGGATTTTTGCATGTGAGAATAGTGCCAGACGATGCCGCTGGTCGGTGGGTTTTCTCGTATATCTCCCGTTTCCCGCGCCCTTCTTTCATTCCAGCGCTGCTTCATACTCAGATAACTTCACCCTCATTGGCTCTCAAGACCTCGCTGCTAAGAGCCACCCAAATTTCATTACTCACTTTACTCACTCTAAGTGGAACCATTTTCGCTGATTCAAGTAGCTAGTTCGTCAGACATCTCCGTGTCAAGCTAACTCGTCAGACATCTCCATGTCAAGCTAGCTCGTCAGACATCTCCGTGTCAAGCTAACTCGTCAGACATCTCCGTGTCAAGCTAGTTCGTCAGACATCTCCGTGTCAAGCTAGCTCGTCAGACATCTCCATGTCAAGCTAGCTCGTCAGACATCTCCGTGTCAAGCTAGCTCGTCAGACATCTCCGTGTCAAGCTAGCTCGTCAGACATCTCCGTGTCAAGCTAGCTCGTCAGACATCTCCGTGTCAAGCTAGCTCGTCAGACATCTCCGTGTCAAGCTAGCTCGTCAGACATCTCCGTGTCAAGCTAGCTCGTCAGACATCTCCGTGTCAAGCTAGCTCGTCAGACATCTCCGTGTCAAGCTAGCTCGTCAGACATCTCCGTGTCAAGCTAGCTCGTCAGACATCTCCGTGTCAAGCTAGCTCGTCAGACATCTCCGTGTCAAGCTAGCTCGTCAGACATCTCCGTGTCAAGCTAGCTCGTCAGACATCTCCGTGTCAAGCTAGCTCGTCAGACATCTCCGTGTCAAGCTAGCTCGTCAGACATCTCCGTGTCAAGCTAGCTCGTCAGACATCTCCGTGTCAAGCTAGCTCGTCAGACATCTCCGTGTCAAGCTAGCTCGTCAGACATCTCCGTGTCAAGCTAGCTCGTCAGACATCTCCGTGTCAAGCTAGCTCGTCAGACATCTCCGTGTCAAGCTAGCTCGTCAGACATCTCCGTGTCAAGCTAGCTCGTCAGACATCTCCGTGTCAAGCTAGCTCGTCAGACATCTCCGTGTCAAGCTAGCTCGTCAGACATCTCCGTGTCAAGCTAGCTCGTCAGACATCTCCGTGTCAAGCTAGCTCGTCAGACATCTCCGTGTCAAGCTAGCTCGTCAGACATCTCCGTGTCAAGCTAGCTCGTCAGACATCTCCGTGTCAAGCTAGCTCGTCAGACATCTCCGTGTCAAGCTAGCTCGTCAGACATCTCCGTGTCAAGCTAGCTCGTCAGACATCTCCGTGTCAAGCTAGCTCGTCAGACATCTCCGTGTCAAGCTAGCTCGTCAGACATCTCCGTGTCAAGCTAGCTCGTCAGACATCTCCGTGTCAAGCTAGCTCGTCAGACATCTCCGTGTCAAGCTAGCTCGTCAGACATCTCCGTGTCAAGCTAGCTCGTCAGACATCTCCATGTCAAGCTAACTCGTCAGACATCTCCGTGTCAAGCTAGTTCGTCAGACATCTCCGTGTCAAGCTAGTTCGTCAGACATCTCCGTGTCAAGTTAGCTCGTCAGGCATCTTCGTGCGCGCCCGAGATCGATCTCTTTACGGTCTTCTCGGCACCGCGATAACGGACGACCGCCTTGATACCTGCGGTTCTCTATCAGTTAGGACCACAAAATAACTGTTCTAATGTAACCTCGCCCGAAGACTGTAACCTGGTGCGCTCGATTCCCGCGAGGAGATTACACCGCAGCACAATTACTTCAACCAGAAGAATATTTTCCCATGCGCGTGGCGTGACAACAGCTCATTATGAATTAATTGGCCCGTTTCACAACCCCGCCTGCAGCCACACGACTCCGCGGCTTTTCACAGCCTTGCACAACGTGGCACCGCGGGCTGCTGAAGCAGAGAGTCTCTGTTGCCTAGCGAGCCAGCAGTCCGCTCGTGTAGAACCACCGCACATGAGTGCTGATCAATGGAATACTTACAGAGTCGAAGGACTTCAACAATTGCCACGTTATTGGCTAAGTTTTTATTTTAAATTACAATTATGTGCAATCCGCACATAAACTAAAGGTGTGGTAGTTTGTTTGTGTACACCGAGATAATGATTGAGGATCAGATAATAATACATTTACTTGCAAGTATTTGTTTACACTGAATAATATCTTATTCACTCAAATGATCTGCAATCGTTCCTATGAAAATAATTTGTTCAGCCAAATAATTATCTTTACACACACACACACACACACACACACATATATATATATAGCACGTTTACGTATTTTTACACACAATGTTTTTACAAGTACATTGAAATATTCGGTTTGGTTAACCGTAAAATTTAATGAATACCATGACCGAGACAAATAAATAATAAATTGCTTGGAATGAAAAACCACTTGGTTAACTGAAGTACACTGACTGATATGTCTATTTTAGAGGATTTTTGACACTAACAAAATGAGCTTGGTCCAGTTCGGGCATTTATTTCGTTCGTTGGTTTGTTAGTTGTAGGGAATCAGCCCTAGTTTCATTTTATAACTCGAGAGTTCAAATGCATTTTTTGAGGCATTTAGGACAATAGCGGTATTTGTTAATGTATATACTGATGAGTTACAATGGCATAAACAATCCCAATGAAAATTTTTCAACTGGAATCAATAAGGTAAAGTTGAAACACTTGAAAATATTAATTTACCCACATGTTATGCATTACACCCTGTTTAAACTTTAAAACACACCAACTTCACCAGCAGTCAATTTAGCTAAGTTGGCTAAGGCGTGTTTTCTTAAAAAAAACGTTATGGATTCGAATTACAGTTCTACTTTCAGATCTCTGTGTTGTATGAACAGCCGTACAAATATTTAGTAACAGCAACTAAGTCTTACACATCTTGGGCAGCCAAGTAAGACCAAGAAAATAATTTGGTTTCAACAACAAAGCTTTTTGTACAAATAATTAATTTGTTTGCGCCAAACATTTTTCGTTTTATGCGCAAAACCTTTTCCTCGGTGCATTGTTTCTCATGTTGCTAACATTGTCTCACAAACTACCAGTACACTCGCCTAAACCACCTAAGCAAAACCACCTAAGCACAACTGTGATTTTGGCAGAGCTGTTTCGTTTTTGTTTCCAACAGGCTCGTGCGTTAACAAAAAAAAATATTATCCAACTAAATCCCGATTTTTCGCCCCAATTCCTAAGTTTTTATCACTTTGTTCTTTTTGACTATAACTTGAGATGCCATTTTTTTCCTGGCAAAATTGATTTCTGGGCCAGATATTTCTGCGATACTGTATGTAGCCTCCTCTGATTCCTTTGATTGGTTGATGATTATTTTTACACAGCGCATGTCTTTGCATGTGAGTTACGGGACTTCCCCGCTGGAATTACAGAATTCTTATTTGACGAGTTATCTGGCGATACAGCTTATCGTGCAGGCGAGAGCCTTAACGACAGCAATAAAAAAGCAGACTTGAACATAGAATGTTTGAACGTATTCTGCGTGTATCATTTTGGACGTGATTACGTCACACAGTGGAATATTGTTTATTTATACTTCTTAGTCACCCAGGACGTAACCCCAAAGCAAAACAAAAAAACACAGTAGTAAAAATTGTTGAAGCTTAATTTATACCAAAAATGAGTTGTCGAAAGTCAGCTTTCTGATAATAGACCCAAAACATTTTATGTCAACAGAATAGCGACATGATAAAGTCTGTTCGTGGTAAAGAAATCAGCCTTTGAAAGAACATCACTGTCTATAACTACATACACGTTACAACACACTCTGCCATGCAGGCACCTAAAGTGCGATAAATAGAGAGCACTTTGAAACCACCCTTAGAAAAAAGTCACTGCTCCTACCTGCACATATTTCAACGGGCGCACTGAGTGACATACGCCCAGGAAAGTTGGCAACGATGGAGGGAAAGCAGTTTCATGTCTTAACGTCAAATTAAAAGTGTGATAACTAGAGCCCTAAAAAATTTGCGAGTTCAATGACCTGTAGGCTATACTCTATTTTCGAATGCAAAATCATGCAGATATCACTGTTCATTGGTTGCTTGTTGTATTAGCGGAAGACGGTGATTCGATCTGCATTTTACTGTGTATTTATTATAGGCTCAGAGTTGTCCAGGAGGTGTGATTTAACGGGTAGACCAATAGTATTAGCAATACAAACGTACGGGGTTTTGAATTCTAGCTTGTCCCGAAATGAAAACACGAATTTTTCAGGTCGCTAGTGATAACTTAATTTATTTATTTCGCTTTCTGTTTTTTTTATTGCATCCAAGTGTAAAAATTAGCATATTTGTAAAATATTTACTTTTTTAATAATTTCACTGCTTCACGTGGACGGTGCGGCGCATGAACAAAGTGACCAGGCCCGTGGGAAATGTGAATTTTAAGTGTGGCGGAATATACAAAATGAATAGAAAAGTAAGTCCTAAGCAGGGCTTCCAAAAGTGCTCTATAAACCGTGAACAGACGGTTGATAAACAGAGAAGAAGGTTTTGCTGAATCAAGCAAAGTTTGTTTGACGCAACCAAATTAACTGTTTGTGGAAGGGCAATGAAATACTTTTTTTTTTCAAACCAAATTATTTTGCTGTTCTTGTTTGGGTTGTACGTATATAAAGCAGTTTGGGTTATTACAAAGAGAATTCGAAGCAGGATCATCTTCGCCCGTGCGTGATGCTGTAACCTTAGCTGCAGTGACCACAGACTAAAGCGGAGTCGAATACTAGACAACCTGTGAAAATAAATATTCCAAGTTTTACGGCTTTCTTTTTTAGTTCCCTGCTGAGTTTGTTTTGTTAGGATGCTTACGCCATTATTAAGCATCAGTAAATACACTAACAAACATTGTTACTATCCTTATTGTAAAATACAAACAAACACTCGAGCCGTATTTTCGAACGAAGGCCATTAAATGAGTGACCAAACAAATGTATACCAACAGTTGATTCAACCAAATCTTTTGTTGACAGTCTAATTTATTTAGGTCCAACGCATGGATTTTTTTTTAACTTAGGCTCCTATTATATTAGATGAAGAAAATTAATTTTGTTGCTGTTCGAGTTTAATTTACTCAACAAGATATTGTATTGCGGCAAAAAAAATATGTTTTTTGCTATGAGCAAACAAATATTTGTTTGGCTGTTCTCTCAGTGAACGTTATCGGGTTTCAGGACAGCAGGGATGAAGAAGTTTAGAAAATGTATTACAGTTATAGTTTCAAATATTACTGAATAGCTTCTGTAGCAGGAACACGCTGATCTGCACTTGCTGACAGCGCCAGAAGAAGCCGTCTGGTTGGTCTTGCTACTTAGTTTAACAATACTTAGACGGTGCCAAGCATAAAGGAAATACGTGGTAGAGCGCGCATGCTATCTGCACAATCACACTCCGTGTCCTGCCAGTGGACTGCTAGTTTGCCAATAGCACTGCCAAAACAACATAGTTTGGATTCAAGGTTAGAAAACACCTTAATGTGAGTGCTTTGAAACGTTAGTACACTCCATCTGACCGAGTTTTGTAGAAAATGCGTGTTGCTAAAAAATCCGGATTAGCAGGCTAACAAAAGTATAAATTGTTCATAGCACAGTCCGACTGTATAAATTTTATAGTTCTGATAGCAGTGGATGAGCCAAGGTTGAATACATGGGCAGAAAATTGAATGGAAATCAGTCTACTTAATGTTTTATAATATGGACTGCTACTTAGAGCGTTGTGTGAACAAAAATGTGATCATACAAATTTATTTTGGCTCAACGTGTACGAACTTTGGTTCTGGTTTTATTTTTATTTTTGGCATGAAAATAGAGATTGCGTTGTGGTCACTTTCCGTCGGTGCGCGCAGGGCAATGAGCACACCTGCTGGTCGCTGCGCCCAGGCGGCGCCGCGGGAATGATGAGATATCGGCGTTGTTGTCAGATGTACTAATTACCATAATCCAGTTGGGCTGCGAGGCAATGGGAGCGCGCCGATAAATATTGTTAATGTTAATGGGAAGCACCTGGGGTGTGGTGGCGGTATCTGTGGCCGCGATCGACCCTGATCTCCGACTGCAACTGCACTCGTCCACATGGTCCATTGGGAAGCTGCCATCTCTCCCCCTGCGACGCGAGCACCGCTGGCCAGCCTCGGCTCTGTTGTCGCCGCCGATGGCTTCATTACCGCACGGTGCGTTCATTGCTCACCGGGGAAACTAGTTTTGCAGACCCTTCACCCGCCGCGTCAACGATTGTAGACGTGTTGCACACGAATGGTGTTTATGGCCGGTACTGCACACATCAAGGTATAAGTGCCCAGTCTTCCTTGAAGTTAACCTGATTTGTGGAATTTTCTACGCCTCTTTGATGTCATTGGTTGACGCTATTAACATCGAGTACGCAACACGTTGTTCTCTGGTCACAATAACAAAAAATGCCGAATACGGGTACTACGCATTGAGAGATAGGTTTGCTTCAGCCAGCATAATACTTATTCGTATTGTGCCAAAAATTTATTTAGTTTATCCAACAAAATAATTTGGTCAGTAAACAAAACTTGGAAGGAAACAAAATTAATTTTGTTTATCTAACAAAATACAATCTTTAACAAACAAACCCCCTGAGTTGTGCCAAATAAAATAAAACTATCAACAAAATATTTTGTTTGAATCAACTATAATTTTTTGTTTGGCCACTCGTTTGATTTCCTTCGTTCGAAAATATAGTTCGAGAGTTTGGTTGCATTTTTTGTGACAATTGGAGCACTTTTTTTTTTTTTGCAATGTTTAAACTTATCTGTGAACAACAAGACTGAAAATATTTGTGTTCGCCATAGGTTCATTTATGTACCACCACGAAGGATTTGCTGAAAACTTCCTACCGAATGTCACCCGCAAGCATAGCCAAAACCATGCAAATAAACATACGAAATACTGATTGTTGAAGACGCTGTAAAGGTTGACTTGACGTTTCCAAGGATGGAATTGGTTTCTGAAGTGTCGTCTGTTTCTTTCTTGGTGCACCTACATGCTCGACATTTTGAATATGGGATGCACTGTTAAGCAAGTTTAAATACATGCTTTGAAATTCGGGAATACTCATACCGTCAATGGCCCTGTGTATTTTCTCCAACATGTGCGCATTCTCAGAATATTTCTTTACTGCGTACCTCCAGAATGACAATATGTTCTCTCTCGTAGTAAACCATCCTTGAATATCTGCAGTTGGTTGGCGCAGGATAGTAAACAAATTACCTTGCGTATGTTGATGTATCACAGTACGATAAAAAATTACGATTGACGACTCTTTCCCTCATTCACGTTCGTTTGTAATTGCATTATTTTTAGTCGAGACGTCCTGTGCAATGGACGATGACTTCTTTTTTGTGAATATACGTACTATTATTTCTCCACTGAAGTATAGACTCGTTGGAATTATTTAATGAAGCACGTTATTCCCGGATGTAATTTTGTGAGACTCGCAGTGAATTTATTTATTAGAAGATACCTGCCCAATTTATCCGAATTAAATTTTTTAACGGTAGCTTACAACGAACCTGCCTCACTATTGATTGATGGCTTTATTTTTAATTCAATATATAAGGAAAATACGTTTTTCCATTGAGTACATTTTAAAGTCAAACAATAACTATATATTAATTTTTTTATTGTTGGAAGTGAACTATAAAATATAATTTTATACCTTTATGTCTCATAAATAAAGTTATATCTAATAAATAGAGACCTGAAAAATTCACGTTTTCATTTCAGGACAAGCTAGAATTCAAAACCCCGTACGTTTGTATTGCTAATGCTATTGGCCTACCCGTTAAATTACACCTCCTGGACAACTCTGAGCCTATAATAAATACACAGTAAAATGCAGACCGAATCACCGTCTTCCGCTAATACAACAAGCAACCAATGAACAGTGCTATCTGCATGATTTTGCATACGAAAATAGAGTATAGCCTACAGGTCATTGAACCCGCGAATTTTTTTAGGTCTCTACTATTAAGTAGGCTGGTATTTTTCGTGAAAATATTTCAAGACCAGTTGTACTCTAAAACACTTTTTTTTCTTATGCACTTTCGTGGTTGGATGATTTTAAATGTCGCGTGCCTCAAGTTTCTGTCCGCGAATCACGGACGTTCAGTATCGGAGTACTTTATTACGATTGGCCCAGTGAAACAAGAACATGTCTTTTCACGTAGACACGCGGCCAATAAACATCGGAAGTTGTCGTTGTGGACGTAGGATATTAAAGTCTAGCATGGCCGTAAATATTTTCGCGAAATACACCTGTCCCTACTAATAAGTAACCGTTTGAAAATAAGTAAACGTTCTTCTCATTTCCCGATATCAGAACCCTTCATCTTCTGGTCTGAGGTGAAAGTATTAGCAACTACCTTGAACCTATAATTTCTTTTAATACGCCCATATTAGTTTGAATAAACTTATTTCAGCCATGCCCACTCTCGGGGAAAAATTTCACTTTGTAGAACATTGTGGAAACCAGCGGTTATAAATTCACGTGCAACTTTTGTTACGCGCGTTTTTCTTGGAAGTGAGGCTTACATCCAACGTGCAGTATTTTTCCTTTGAATGCCTTTTAGTAGTAATATTTATGGGTGGCACATAAGGGCTAATGTCGCTTGGCTGGCCAAGTAATTCACCTGCACAGCTGCTTGCTACCTGTACTTAGCGTCATGTACCATCACTCCAACGACATATTTTTGTTAGCTTCAATTTGTTGTCAGACTAGACCTCATCATCCTCAAACGAGCTTTCCGGTTTACTTCTACGAGAAGTAAGAGTCTTTTTTATTTCGATGCTAATGTTAACGTTACGTGTTAACGTTACGTCAGAAGGGATTACCTGAAAACCTTTCACCAGCTGTGTTTGTGTTGTGCCAAGGTGGTTACGTGTGTATACCCCCGCAGTGAAAGATTGTATTTAAGTGAGACTTGTGTTATCGACAAAGGAAAACTTGGAATATGCCTTAGTGTGAACTAACTCTGTATTGTATATTTGAGGCCTGTCAATACAAATATAATACTATTTCCATAGTTTACGTGGTTTTACAGCAACTGTGTATTTAGAGCGTATGTAGAATTAAAATGGATTTCGTTCATTAATTTTAGTGACAAAAAACAATAGTCCATATTTTTTGTATCTTGGTTCTTTCTCTGGTCTAATGCATTTAGTTTTTACAAATTTTTAGTTCATTATAACATAGGTTAAGAAAGGTTTACATTACAATAGCCGAACACAGAAACTACAGCTTATTAGCTGTGACAACGAAGCAAGTGCTATGATATCTAATATACAACAAGCAACAAAAAATTTCTGATTTTTATCACCTGAAACCATTAATCGAATTGGGTTTGAAAGTGTTAAAATAACAGTAAAAATTCGCGTTTTAAACTACCTGTAGACTAGACTCCATGGTCCTGTGTATTTTCAAGCCTCAGCTTTCTGTTCATTGGCTGCTGCCGCAGTGAGCAGCCAGTTTAACCACACACAAGGTGGCATGGGATTGGGTGCTTGTGTCCTTGCAGGTCTGTTATTGGTTCAGATATCACAACGGCGTGTCTGATAAACTGTGTTATCCAACTGCAAAAACATAATAGGAACATACCTACACGTGTTCAAGGTTTTAGCTCGTCGTAAAATGGATTCGCAAAAATTTTCCAGTTCCCTACTGACGGATTGTCGATGTTTATTGCCAAACAATGCTATTTAAGCATGAATAACTCCGCGGCTCGGCGGGCCAGTGTTCCAGGAGCCAGCCTGGAGGCGACGGCAGTTCCAGTTGCATGGTCGCTGGCTCCAGGACGCGCGCCACACGTCGGTGCGTCCCCTGCGACTGTGTGCCAATATGCGGATCCGATAACACGTCCCCGACCCGTGACGTCACGTGTTTGTGATTGCCAATCTGCCCCCCGGCTGGGTAAACACTGCCACCCCCACCGCAACAAGGGTGGAGAGGATATCACCTCCACATCGCCTCGCCGACTGGCCGCAGTTGGCAGCACTGTCACGTTAACAGCACGCACAGTGGCTTGCTAGATGCCGCATGGGTCTCATAGTGAGCAGTTGTATCTATTTTAGTTAAAATAATAATAATATTTTATGTATATCTTTTTTTCAGGATACGATTGAAAGTCGCTATTTCGTTGCTAACAGAAACATAAATGTTGTCGTTTAAAAGCGTTAAAGTCAGCGGAAATACCTGTTTACGATATTTGTTCTTCTGTAAAACAGTGTTTCAATGCCGTATCTTTCCTTAACAGATTGCTCTGTAGTCACGGCTTAAAATTCTGAGGAGACGTAACACGCGCGAAGCTTGTTTACGCTGTTTTCCATCGCCGTCACAATGTTTCCTTACGTACGAACTTGACCTTGAAGTTTTAACATTGTTTCCTACGGTGGCCGCTTAAGCATGTATAGATCATTGTTCATGTTATGATTGGCCTACATTGGCCCTTGACACCCCTTGGACAACTTTCTAGCCAGTAATAAACAGGAATAAATGATGTGACCTTATCACGTGTAACCAAGGAGACTAAAAGAAATCCTCGCACTATGGCGGCAGACAATGTGTAAACAAATGGCTGCTGCCAAATTAATTCTCGGAATACATCTAACGATCGTGTTGCTTCATATTTCGTGTTCCAATTATTGGAATTGTGTTTCCAGCTTTGGTGGACAACATCAATTCACCAATTATGAATGCGTAGTGAGTGTGTGAAGAGATTTGTGAGGCTATGAACAACGAGATCTTGAGAACCGATGAAGGTGAAGCGAGGTGAGTATGGAGCAACGCTGAAATGAACGGGAGGGGAAACGGGAGATAACCGAGGAAACCCGCCGACCAGCGGCATCATCAGGCACGATTCCCACATGCGAAAATCCGGGAGCGACCCCGCCGGGAATATAACCCGGTTCGCCTAGGTGGGAGGGGAGCAGTCTAACCACTACACCACCGCAGCCCCACGAATGTGCAGTGAACGTGATACGTTTAAACGAGAAATGGTGTATATAACCGTGTTTCTCACTCACAGTTATGGACAAGGAAACTGCGCAAGTACAACCACCCACAGGCTAGGCTCCACACCCTTCTGCATATTCGAGTACATACGGGCAAAAATTTGTTCTATTTTAAAATCTCGTACATCCATATATTTAGTGTAATTGCTTGACCCGGTAAGAATTGGACACACAGTGAAAAATACGTCCTCCAAATATATCGTGCTGCGGAAAGCAACTGTTCCACTATTAAATACGCGACTAGCCATTGTGAATTGTTATACACTATCCACCAGAATCGCAAATGTTGTGGGTACACCCAAGGATAACTACAGCCTCTAACACAGCGGACCGTTAACACACATCGTCGTCGGCACAACTGGTGATTCTTGTGCGAACACCTAAACCGAGACCTTTTTATCTCTCATTGCCCTCTTAGATCCGGGTAACAACAGGTAGTTCTGTTAGTAATTAAAAAAAATTACAGGAGTGAGTTATTTGTTGACAATAAACAACATTAGCTTGTTTTTAAATGTACTATTGTTATGACAAATCGTGGGTCTCCTGGGACTTGGAGTATTGCTACAACGCACATCCAGTAAAACTGCCCAGTTAACAAACTATTTGATTAATCACCACAAAATAATTGTATGTCCACAGAAAAAAAAAACTGCATAAGGAAATACGTATTATTTCATTTGCAAGCGGATGACGTCACGCTATGTGTAGTACTGTAGCTCATTCGCTCAACTTCAGCAAAACCTCAGTCCCGTTATGTTGCAACAGCTGCGTAAAAAATAAAACACTTCACAATTTTTTTTATTGACAGCCGTGTTTTTAACGAACGAATTACAAAACAAAAAAAAAATACGCGTTATGATAATGTGGAAGTGGATTAAGAGGTTGATAAACAGTTTGTTGCGAATTCATGCCGGATCGTTTCCGGCCGAACGCAATAAATATCGCCATTTTTAGCATTTCGGCTGCCGGTCCGCCCTAATTTATACATCTCTTAATTATGCAAATCGTCCACCGCTTTATTAAATTCCGATGTATAATCCCCTCCTCCCCCCACGCACACTTCCTACCCGTCACATTAAACCCCGCACCTGATAAAGTTGGTCGCTCATATATTATCTGTGACACACGTCCCAACACTAGGGTTGCCCGGCAAACAGATACAACAAACAACAACTCGCCTCCCCCCCTCCCCCTTATTCTAAACAGCTCTTCCTGAATTAATTACTCTGCCAGCACGTTTTTAAAACGACATTTACAGTTTCTGAAAGAAAGCGCGCGTTCGCGGGTTTTTATCAACAAGATGGCGCCGCCCGGGGGGTGAGGGGTTGGGGGAGATAGGCGCCTGACGAGAGAGGGGGGTGGAAGGGGGGGAAGCACGGCCGCATCGTAATGGCTTCGCTGAGTTATAACATGATTATCAGGTTGGCCGCGGTAATTATGCCGGCTTTGTGCAATTTGACGTAAAGTGATTATTTATTGGTGCGTCCATCACGTGGCGATTAGCATACGCAGGAACTGGCTCTATCCACACGAACTACTACCCGCCCGCTGTTATATTCCGCTGCAGGCAGATGTTCCGAGTTCGCGTGTTACTAGCCTTTGCGAACACATCGCTCGGTGTGGCCTCCATTCTGTCCCTCAGCTATATAGAGTAACTTTAAAATAATTCCTTACTGAAAGGGGTTGAAATATTACTACGTATTCGCCTGCCCCAAAGATTAAGGGGCTTTCAAAGGACGTGCTCATAAATACGTATTATATTACCACTGTTTAAACACGGCTTCAAAAATAAATTACCTATCGTAAATGATAAAATATAATATTATTTTAATGCCTTGACATTTGTGGCTGTTTTTAAAAATAATTCCAAAGAATACTTTGATAACGTAGATAACCAAAATGACGAAGCCATTGAGGAGAGCGTACATTCCTGAGTTAATTTTTATATTTTGAAGATTTTTCATGGTTTTGTGCCATTAAAACCTTATAAAGGCCTAAATGTACTTTTGATGAAAATTTCAAATTAATTGAAATATAATTTCTAGCTAAGTTTTTTAGAGCAGAAATAGGTTTAATAACCATTTTGTGTAAAATAAATTTCATATAATTATTTGAAAAATAATGTTTGATTTCAGTTTAAGTGTTTTTGGTCACAATTTTACCAGGAATAAATCTCATTCAAATCTGGCAAATTTTCTTTCCTGCGATTAGGGTTTGACTTCTGGCAAATTTTAATTTCAATTTTGTTGTGAAACTCAAAATAAAATTACGGGCGAGCCACATAGCGAATTGTCATCAGTTTCCAGTGTTTTCAGCAGTTAATTCAAATTAATGGGAGCAAAGCATTTAACTTTTGGATAATTTGGAGCTCGTATAACAGAAACATACTATTAAGAACTTTAATAATTTCTTTTATTGGTTTTTTGTAAATTACTTTGCCAATTTTTAACACTTTTATCAGACATAATAACACAAAATATAAAACATACTAGAAATATAAATAATTTTCACGACCGTTGAACTTTCTTTTCTTTGATTGGCGCTAATCTGCCGACGAAGACCGCCATTGCTAAACTGCGAGTTTATAGCTGCCTATTGTCGATTTAACGCTTAATTAATTACTTGCTGCAACTTTGTACAAGCCCACTTTTCACAAAGAAATCATTATTTGTTCTCAATGCACCCCACCTACGTGCTTTGAATTGGCTGGACCTAAATCACGCTAATGTCGAGTTTTCACCCGCGAAGTAAAACTATGCAATCGTGATGCGTTTTTTTTTTTGTTGTTAGAAATCCCTTTAAAATGTTTTTTTTTTAAGTAGGCAGCGTTTGGCAAAAAGTAATCCATTTTCAATTTTTTCTATTTATCTCTTATTAGCTTGTCAGTTTACTTTGTGTTTTAGTGTTACAGTAAATAATTACGTAGAATTGTCAGTTGTTTCTGTTCGCGTTCAGTCCCAGGCCTCTCAACCTAACATAGAAAAAAAAACATCATGGTTGTTTGGAAACAGACAGGCATACCTTTTAACTAATTCGGCGAATGCATTTTTACATCGTGAACTATGCTCAGGACAAAAATTAAAAACTTATTTTAGCCTAATTGTAACTGAATGGAATATATTTGGTCACTTAGAATACGTGAATTTCACGACTGCAAAACTTCCGGTTTAAGAATTTGCATGATTATGTAAAAAAAAGCTGATTTTGCTTCCTTTCCATGGGCTGCTATGTAGAGCGGCGTAGAGGTGTGTAAGGTACAAGGCTGCCAACGCAACTACGTGATTTTATTAGTAAAACATCTACGCACATGCCATCCCTTTGGTAGTCATTAGATTTGATATACAAAAAAATTGCGTTGCATTAATAAATTAATCACGCTACTTAAATTAAAATCAAGTAATGCAAATTGTAATTTATTTTATCATATGAGGTTAAGAAAGAGCTTGATATAGTGGATGATAAAATGTATAGGTACATATTAAATATATATGCCTGTGTGTTATTAGCGGTTAATTGAGTAGTGATGGCAGTACAGCATATGATCTACTTCTGTGCTCATTGTGTAACGTTCCAGAACAAAATTGTTTTCTACTTAGCACCAAGTTATGTATTTTATTATTCCTCTGATTTTATTTTATATTCGCAAACATACACAGCCTTGCAATGCCCAAAATGTCAAATAAAATAACAGTAGCATATAATAAATTATAACATTTCACATTTCTGTACTGTTATATGTGCAGTATTAAATATTCCCAGAAATACACGTTTCACACTATTTGTACTGCATACGTCAGTTTTATTGCAGTGTTATGTTATGAGTTTTACTGGCTGGAATTCAGCATTGTTGCAAATTTTTGAGCCGTGTCTAATGTTCAAATCACAGATACGCCAAGGCAAATTAATTAATTGTGTTTCAAACCGGCAGGGGAACGTTACAAAGCTGTGATATAAACATACGTACGTGATGTTTAAAAAACAATATATGTAAATAGTACCTCTTTTTTATGCCATTGTTAATAAATTGGGAAATAAAATTGCGTTTTTTATGTTACCAAGACCTCCATCCCTCACGAACCTGAATACGCCCCAAGCAACTTGTGACGTCACACCTATAATTGTGTTGCAGTCAACTGTAAATACCTAGAGAATGCTGGAGAGTTTTTTCAAATATTTCATCGAACAAACTTAACGAACCAGAGAACAACACGGAGACTGGTGAGTAGCGTAGAAATTAGGTACTGATTAGAGACCCAGGGCGGCGTTCCGAAACGTTACTCCGCGAGTAAACTTTTCTCTTTGGCTGTCCCGAAACACTCGGAGTAAATGTTTTATTCGCTCTCGGCAGTGTCCCAAAACTTCAGAGTAGTTACTCTGAGTTTTTTTGCATGGGTAAATGTTTTACACGTACTATTTTAATGAGTAACGAGGGGTAAATAGAAAATGGCGGAGAGTTTAGTAGAATTAAACAAATTGATAGGAAATGTTGATATTATTTTTACAGACACACAGTATTTGTATTTAATAGTTAACTTTTATAGAGGTTATGCTATGTTATACATAATGTCCATAGTTAATTTATTGCAAGTAAATCAGTTTATGTATATAACTGATATAAAGTAGAAATAATTTGGGGAAATGGACGGATGTAGTTGGGAATTTACATTGGTTGCTTAATCAGTACATATATGTAAACACAGAATGATATTTACGTTATGCTCGTTCCATAACCACTTTCACTCCAGCTTCGCTCAGCTTTAACTCTACGTTACTTAACTATACTCAAGGAGTAACGTTTTGGAACGTCACCCTGATGGAGTTCGAGAGAGTAACGGAGGAGTAAAGGACGGTGCGCCGAAATAGCCGTCATTCGGGCTGTTGTGACTCTACAGTCAGATTGTGATGGATGCGATGATCCTGCGAGTGCATTCGCATACAGCGCACCGGTTGTGGACAACCCTGACGGATCCTCAGAAGGGAGGAGGACTTTTTGATGATCAGATAGACGAGAACAGAGCCGGCGGCTTCCTTGTCCACCATTCAGCGATATCTGGCAGTCTTACTAAAGCATCGTTAGAGGCGCGTAAGTTTCGCGAATTCATTTCTCAGCAGCCTAGATTTCTCAGTGCCTTATGCAATAGGACCACGACTGTTTATACATTGGCGGCTCCTGTGGTGCTAGTCACTTTGAATAAAAACTTCGGCTTAGCTACACTTTACATCGTATTGTTTGTTCCCGGACGAGATGCTACGTACGATGGTTGTGTCTCCGTCATCTTCCGAGCGTCGTGCGATCAAAGTAGCGGCGATACACTTGTGTGGGTGTAGTCTGTGAGGCGCGGTGGCGCGGGTTATGCAGATGAGAGAGCCTAATGCATATTGAAGGCGGGGGTGGTGCTCTGCGAGTGAGACGTCCCACAATGCCCCACGTCTCGTGTCACGTGTCAAGGCTGCAACAATGGCGCCGCTCAACAATGCAGGCCGCCGGCTGGCTCCCGGCTCTACTGCCCGCGCAGGCACGCCTTAGCCGAGCATCGTCCTAGCACTAATAAGCTCTCAGCCGGCTGGCTCCCGGCTCTACTGCCCGCGCAGGCACGCCTTAGCCGAGCATCATCCTAGCACTAATAAGCTCTCAGGTGGCTGGCTCCCGGCTCTACTGCCCGCGCAGGTACGCCTTAGCCGAGCATCGTCCTAGCACTAATAAGCTCTCAGCCTGCTGGCACCCTACACTGAGGATGAGGGAGAACGATTTTCGTTTTGTATCTGCGTGCCCATCATTGACTCGCCCATCGGTAGAGCTAATGATTTTTAGCGAGAAAAATAATGTGTACAGGGTGGAATCCAATGCTATAAGCACCCAACATCAGTTTGTCTGTTGTTATTGGTTGTTGCCTGCTTGAAAAGGCGTTTTAATGTTTGGCCGGGCCACTCAGAATTCGGCAACATTGGCACGGCTGCTACGTGATTAGTGTGCAGACAGTTAAAACGTGTCAAAAAATAATTCATCCAATCAAGATACGTAAACGACCCTAACAGTGTTTTGAAGTATAACTTGTCTTATAATTTTTTTTGCGAAATTTTACTGTAGACTGCTTGCTTCATCCTTGTCAAATATATATATTGTATATATTGTATATATTGTATATAGGTCTTAACGTAACTAAAAAAAAATATATATATATATNCAAATATATATATTGTATATATTGTATATATTGTATATAGGTCTTAACGTAACTAAAAAAAAATATATATATATATATTTGCGAACAAATTTTTTTATTTAAATATGTAAAATCTTGTTGCACGTCTTATACCTTTTACACAATGTACGTACATAACCGCGTCCACGAGCATACAATGCACAGTACGAATGAGAAGAGGTGGACGGAGAGATAGGTTTAAAATGGACATGGGTATGTCACAGGAAGTTTGAGACTTGCACCATCCATCCCCCTCTACACTGTTCTAGAAGCAAGAAGTCGGCGCTTATGTGACGGCACTAATGGCAGTTCAAAACAACCGACACAGAGGCACGCCGCGGCTGAGAGGACCTGGTCCAGAAGGTTCTTCGCACATCGAGTCGCGCCCATGGAGATGACGACGAGAAAACCTGCGTGATGTCTCCGAAGTCGTTTACTGTTCCAGTGAGGCCTGGGTGACGTCACTTCCGTTAGCGATAACTAAGGGCGCCCGGTTTCCGCGAAATGATTTTGTGACTTGTCGTTTTTCAAATTTCTTTTTTATCTCGGATCTACTTTCGTGATTGGACGAATAACTTCTTACGCACCTTAGTTTTCTGCCTGTGAATCACAGACGTACAGTATGGGAGTAAGCTGACTCTGATGGGCTCAGTCAAGCAGATGACGTTCTCTGACGAAAACACGCGGCCAATAAGGAAAGAGATACCCGCACTGTGTTTAAAATCCGGGCTGCTGGGAAATCTTCTCGCAAAAATCAAGTAACAAGGCAGGAGTGGCTGGGCCCTGCCACGCTCCTTCACAGGGCGCCGGTGATGTATCGCCACTACGCCCGCCTGGGGGCAAGGGTTTTACGACACGGAGGTGAAGCGGCCGTGCATAACAAAGCAGATTATGTTGTTTTGCTATGGTGCAATGAATATAACATAAAATTATTTACAATAATATTGATACAAGATGCCAAGGGCTGTATCCGAGTTCGTGAGAGATGGAGGTCTTAATAACAATTAAAGAACTAAATTTGATTTTAATTTATTCACACTGCTATTATTTACAGCATTACTCTATCTCTCTCCACTATTACTCTTTTTATTTCTCGGTGAGCGCAATATTTAATATCAATTTTAACTCGAATTAAAGCCCTTCTTAATGTCTCTGTGTGGTCAAACTCACACTCATGATTAACACACTTTCAGTCTGTTTGTTGCCGTCATTTGTAATACCTTTCACTCGCGCACCCAGCCTGCAGTCGTACTCTTTAACTGCGCCGATGCTCGCAGTCACAGATTTTCCTCCCGCTGGTCACTTCTCTCGCCGCTCGCTCGCTCGCTCGTCGCCTATCGCTAAAACTCCAGCCACTCATCCAGTCATAAACTCCGCTCAGAGGCTCGTTTCACTTATATATTAGTCGCCCTGGCCATCTAGATGGTTCAACACACCCCGAGTCACGCCGAGAGAAACTATGGCAATAAACCGGCAAACGATTGTTCAGATAAATGCAGAAATTCTATCCGCTGAAGGTCAGGAGCACGCGAGCCGCCAAAGGTTTATCACTGCGCCATGTGGAAGAATGCACGGCGGCGCGTCTTTATAGCTTCAAACCCTGATATCTAGGGCCAGTGACTTTTCGCGTAAAAATTGGAGCACACAGTAGACTTCAATACTATATAAACACCTCAGCTGTCGTTATACCACCATTGGCTGCTGGTGCCGTGTCCGTCTTTGACCAAGCCACTCAGGACTAAGTAACTCCGACACTGAACCTTCGCGATTCGTGCGCATACGGTTAACACGGGCCAGATCCTTTTTTAACCAATCAAAGAAGCTGGACGACCCTACAGTACTTTGGACTTTATCTTGTCTCAAAATCTTTTCGCGAAATATCTCTGCCCCTACTGATAGAATTATCGCTTGCCTGTCATTCAAAACATCCCCTTGACTTGCCACCCGTTATCACATCACTGCTCTGTCCTTCAGTTCACTCGCTCGCGCGTTGCGGCCCGAGGTCAGCGACGCACACCAGCGACTTGTAACAATATATTTTCGTCATCATACCGTGGAACTAAATAAGAACTTTTATTTACAGGGACAGAAAATTTTCGCGTTTTAAACGACCTGTAGGCTAGACTCCACGGTCCTGTGTATTTTAGAGCATCAGCTCTCTGCTCATTGGCTGCTGCTCCATTGAGCAGCCAGTTTAACCCAGACCACGTGACACGGGATTTGGTGCTTTGCTACTTGCAGGTATGTTATTGGCTCACAGTTTACCTGGGCGTGTCTTGTAAACTCTGATCCAGTTGCAAACAGAACAGAAATACACATAGTTTCGAAGTCTAGCTTGTACNATTTGCCTGTTTAAGGCTTCCCACAAGCTTACAATTTTCCATTAGAGCTTGGTCCACAAAGCCCTGCATCTGACTTTACAGGGACAGAAAATTTTCGCGTTTTAAACGACCTGTAGGCTAGACTCCACGGTCCTGTGTATTTTAGAGCATCAGCTCTCTGCTCATTGGCTGCTGCTCCATTGAGCAGCCAGTTTAACCCAGAGCACGTGACACGGGATTTGGTGCTTTGCTACTTGCAGGTATGTTATTGGCTCACAGTTTAGCTGGGCGTGTCTTGTAAACTCTGATCCAGTTGCAAACAGAACAGAAATACACATAGTTTCGAAGTCTAGCTTGTACTAAAATCAATTAATTTTTCCAATCCCAACTTGTGTACTTAGGCTACAACTCCAAAATTTAAATATTAGAGTTTTCGTCACAAGTTACGCACAGGAATGCTGAAATGGACGTCCTTATTGAAAAGAGCTCTGAACTATTTGATCGTCAACTAATCATAACTAGTCCAGCCACGTCTTCACGAGAAAAGCGCCATATGATACTAATGGCTTTATTGTCTTAAAATTGTTATTGGTGTTTCTGATTCCTAAAACTGATATGCCTACATCATTCTCGCATCACATTCGTCAACTTGGCCTTATAAAAAAAGGTTCGGGGATCCATTCCTGAACAACTCTTGCGGATGTGTCTTTTTCGATAAAGTTTAAGTTAGTTTCGTTTGTAGTCGTCTCTCCCTTCCCACTAACATAGTAGCTAATATTATAACGTACTAATAGTATTAACACAATGATACTGTATCGCACTCTCCAAGTAAATATTGTTGTTCCAAAAATTTATGTTAAAAAATCAAAACTTAGATATGTTGCACCAGTAGTAAAAAAGTNGTTATTGGTGTTTCTGATTCCTAAAACTGATATGCCTACATCATTCTCGCATCACATTCGTCAACTTGGCCTTATGAAAAAAGGTTCGGGGATCAATTCCTGAACAACTCTTGCGGATGTGTCTTTTTCGATAAAGTTTAAGTTAGTTTCGTTTGTAGTCGTCTCTCCCTTCCCACTAACATAGTAGCTAATATTATAACGTACTAATAGTATTAACACAATGATACTGTATCGCACTCTGCAAGTAAATATTGTTGTTCCAAAAATTTATGTTAAAAAATCAAAACTTAGATATGTTGCACCAGTAGTAAAAAAGTNCAAGTAAATATTGTTGTTCCAAAAATTTATGTTAAAAAATCAAAACTTAGATATGTTGCACCAGTAGTAAAAAAGTGTAAAACTATAAAACATATTTTTATTATTTACTTCGAGCAACTACACAAAACTAAATATTCTATCACGGCTTTGTTTAAAACATTTTAAACATAAAATATAGTATTGCAATTTGATGGCATGTATATTTACAACCTAATACTAGAGCCCCGAGTATTTCGCGAATTCATCCTGTGGCGAGGTAGACTTCAAACTTTCGTTGTTTTCTCATATAATTATGATTGGACTGCAGGTGTTTGGACACGCCCCATTTAACTGTGAGCGAGTAATAAGTACGTAGCAGTAGTGTGAGAACTTTGAACAGTCCTGTACAAAGGCCTCAGTTGGTCGCAGCAACCAATGAGCAAACGCCAGTGTCTCGAGTGTATAGAGGGCTGCGGGGTACATCCTACTAACAAACCAACCCGCGAAATACTCGCGGCTCTAGCTAATACATTTCACACGCATTTGTCTGAAAACGTGAATATCTAGATACGAAAGAATTTTACGAGGGGGGGGGGGTGCGGTATGTAAGAGCTTTAATATATTAAGTAGTGATTTATTCTTCGTGTGTTTGAAAATACGCAGTTGCGTAAAAAAAAAAAATTGCTGATTGTAACCCAGGGTTTGCGTGGAGAAGGTAAAATTTAGAAGAAAATATAGAGGTAGTTTTTTCTTACAGCCAACTGTTTGGTAACAGCGGCCCCGTAAATCTGGCGTAATATGATCTCGTGTGGGCATCACACTTGCAACGCACCAGTGTTGCGATGAATGCAGTAAATTACACATTGTAAAGTTCCACATGGCCGCAGGCCACAGAACATCATCTTGCACAGAATTTGCCAACTCCTCATCAATAAAAATAATGGAAAATCGCGAGAAAAAAAAANCCACAGAACATCATCTTGCACAGAATTTGCCAACTCCTCATCAATAAAAATAATGGAAAATCGCGAGAAAAAAAAATTTGAGCCAGCGTATCTTTGATAACACTTTCGCCAGTTTATTCTGTTATGATTGGATGAACAAGGTTTTGACTCAGCTAAGTTGTTTGCAGACCAATCACGAACGATCTGCCTTAGAGTACCAGTATCCTCTTTGGCCCAGTGAAATGGAGNGCTAAGTTGTTTGCAGACCAATCACGAACGATCTGCCTTAGAGTACCAGTATCCTCTTTGGCCCAGTGAAATGGAGTAGTAGCTTCATACATACATGACAGCCAATGACGAAAGAAATTTTATCGGATATGTATTCAGTAGGTTGAATACTAGCAAACAGTCAACTTTTCCTCGGTAAACCATCGTCTCTACTCATCAACTGTCGCAATCGCGGCATGAAGTTATACCACCGTATCTGTAATTCAGACATGAACATATGCTTGATTCATATAGCCGCTGCAACCAAATGGTTGTCTACGATAAGTAGGGACTGGAAAATTTCGCGAATTAATTTTAGGACAAACTAGACTTTAAATACGTGTACAGTTCTGTTATATCTGCAATTGGATTACAGTTTGTTTACCACGCCCAGGTTAACCCTAAGCCAAAAACAGACCTGTAAGAAAACAAGCACCGAATCACATGTCACATGGTCTGAAGTGAAACTAGCTAGCAACCTATGAACGGAAAGCTGACGGTCGATAGTATATAGGGTCGTTGAGCCTAGCCAACAGGTTGCTTAAAACGCAGAATTTTCTTGTCCGTAAAGACAAGAAAATTCGTCGCATGTTCACAACGATTTCTCCACGCAATCCTGCTGGTGTTTCAATCCGCCATTTTCCTCCATGTTGTATATTGGAGAGAAGTGGTGACGGGTGACGGGGCGATGTCGAGGTGGTAACACGAGTGTCCTGGGGGTTGGTGGGAGGGTTGACCAGGGGGAAGGGGGCAGAGGCGCCAGGGGGCGCGAGCAGCCTCCGGCATTGTGCGGCGCCAAATCCTCGCCTTGTGCGGAGTTGCAGCCCTAAGTGGTGTAGATGAGCCCGGATAAGGGCCCTCGCTGTCCAAACACTACACCGGCCCCGCTGCGCGTTCGTGGCCGCCCTTTGTCCGCGGGCTGTCTGTGGAGACGCGTGCTGTCTGCTCCTGGGGACCCGCCCTCCCTCGGGGCCCCGGGTGACAGCGTTCTTGCCGCCAATGGCGACACCAGCCGGGGAGAAGACGTCTTCCGATCTCTTCTTTCGCGAGGTGGCGCAGCGATATCGCCTACCCTCCTCTTCGTTCGTGAGGTGACGCTGGAGAAGCACACTGGAGTCGCGGTCGAGTACCCCGGATGTGATGAGGGGGGGAGGGGAGGAGGGGCATGGTTCTTTTGCACGAACCTGTCACAGTTCTGACGTGGCATAGGGACGACGGCAACGTGGTGACAGCCGTGCGAAAACGCGAGCGCGGATGATATTTACGGCCGATACTGTACATGCAAAGGAACCATTGCCCAATATTTTGGGCATCTTTCTCGTTCCGAATCTGATTTGCGAAAGTCTCTGCAACTCTCGTCTGGGAATGGTTAATGTTGATGACGTGGAGCACGCAGCATTGTTGTTCGCTGATCGAGAGGCGCACGCTCGACCCAAGTAAACTTACAGCGCACACCAAGATATTGCACGACTGCTGCACTTGAGCTCTTGGATGAATGAGCTCGAGACCGAACGAGTTAGCTTCACATGGCACTTGTGGGCTTTACACTGGAGTCCATGTCCAAAGTGTGTGGAATTTCTTCTCATTGAAATTCAGGCTTTGTGTCCCGGATGGCCTAAGTGCTAAGCAGTAAAACAGAATATTTGAAATATATAGAGGTGAAATAGTCGCCTGTACCGTGGACTCAAGACGCACACGCCAGAAACATGCCGGGATGCAGAGAACATATCGCAGCATACATCTTTACCTGTGCATGTGCCTTGAAGGTAAAACAGGAGTAAAGTCCAGAGCATCACACGGTGCGCACAGCGCCAAGCACTAGTTTTTTTGATACACCCACAAACCCACGTCAGGCAGTTTTTTTTTTTTTGCCACTTCAGGTGCTAGAGTAATCCATGCTGTGCACACCGGCCAAATCCCATAAAGTATGAACCCAGACAATAATGTGGCACCGCGGTGCTTTAATTCGCTGCAGTTGAATGCAATCCAAAAGAAGGAGATTATGCTCCTTCCGATCGCGGTGTGTGGGCGTGGTACCATCTCGCCTATCAACCACATCGTACAGAGTTGAATCTGCATGCACTCCCTTGATGGGGTCGAGGACTATTCAACCTCTACGGACACGCTTCGTAAACGAGTCCTCTTGCTAGACGGACCAGACCGTCGTCCCTTCGTTAGCGAGGATAAACTCTTCGAAACTACTGCCTGGGCCCGGCGAAAAGCCACTTTGCTTCCCCAAGAGCTACTCGAGCGACAAGAGCCCATCACCAGACCTAGCGCCGTGCGTCGTGTAGGTCCGGTGGGAGGGATTACTCTTTCTCCGCGGGTACTAAGGCCGCACGCGCCGCCGTTGCAGCTCCC
>NQII01006134.1:0-25034 GCA_002778355.1 Clitarchus hookeri
AGGTTCGTGTTTTTGGTACGGCGTCGTGTAGGAGTCGTCGGGATTTGGTTGGCAAGTGTCGATTTTAGTTAACAAGCACTCAAAATCGGCATATATCACAAAAGGGACTCTCAAAGAATGATTTTTGTTCTTGAATCTTAGTATGTTATTTCCTTTATGTGGAAGTTCGACTCTAACTCCATCATGATCTCGGCAGTCCTCTTCGTGAGCCTTTAGTTGGCTTTCAGAGTAGAAGTGTTGCAAGCATCTATCACATATGTATATTTTATGGCCATTCCTTGTCACCTGTGACCCAATAAGTTTCGAAAGATTTTTTATCCAGCAGTAGTGGTCATTCTTTTCATCTTTAATGTAGAGTAGGTTAATATGCTTATCCACCTTATTTTTTGTTATTTTTAATGGATAGATTATATATTCCTTATTGTCTTTGTTTTCTTTTTCTTCATATGCATATACATTAATTGATAACCCGCTTCTTTTCTCAAAGGTTGGTATGCTATCCAATTTCATAGGAAATTCCAAACCCTTAAGTGCTTCGTCAAACTCATGTTCATGATCCAAATACTTGCTCACTCTTTGAGGATCCTTTTGTGCTGGATGTAATGCGGATAGAATAGACCATAAAAAACATTTTTGATCATTGTTCTTAACATTAATTATTGCTTTCTTTGCGTTGATTTTTTCTGGAAGATCATCATAACAGCTGCCCTTAAAGGGAACATATTTATTTATTCGCACCTCTAGTTTGAATATCCTACTGAGCACCCACTGAGAGCCCTTTGCTTCAAATGCACCCATCTCAGCTATGATTTTTGATTTGCCATCGGTATAATATTTTTCTAGATCAGTTGATTTCAGTATAATTTCGTTCTTGGTTTTAAAAGAGCTTTCTACATATTCAATATTGTCACCAGTTCCTCTTTTGTACTCAGCGAAAAACTTCATGTTCACTTTGAGGTCCATTGATTTTAAATGTTTATTAATTATGCTGATGACAGCTCCTTTTATATCGTTTAGGAAATGATTTGGGTCTTTGTATGCATTCACATTCTTTACAGCATAAGTCTTGATCCTACTTTTAAATGCTTCTTCAATTTCTTCTACACTGAATCTGAGTGTGTATTTGTGTACTTTGCTCCTCAAGTGACTTTTTATGAGAGATGGTTTGTAATAGTGGTTACAAGCCTCACACTGAACTTGCTTATCTCTTTGTAACTTCTGTTTTGATATTAGACTTTGCGGTATTTTAAAAACTTCCCATGCATGTGTAGGTTCTTGCACTGGTGCAAGATCTTTGTGCAATCTACTTCTCAGATGACTTCTTATTAGAGATGGTTTATAATAGTGGTTACAAGTTTCACACTTGACAAATGGTTGTTGAGGTTTCTTCTTCTCTCTTTTCATAAAAACATCACGCTTCAATTTATATTCGTTCCAAACATTGCCAGTTGCAGTAGCCTTTTTCGTTGCCTTGGTCGTCTTCGTATTATTTGATATCAGTTTTTTTTCAATTGCATTGATATTCACTTAATATACATTTTGAATTCTTTAAATGAAAAAAATGTCTCGCTGTTAATTCTTAGAGCACCTTTTTTGTTTCTAAGCACCATTTTCTAAACCCAAATGTTAACACAACTTTTTTTGGCGGTGCGCGCGCCCGTGCTCGTATCAGCATTTTCATAAGTTACGGTTATTTTCAAACAATTAATTTTAGAAGCAGGTTGAAAATGTATGGTTATGTTTAATCCATTAGTTTTTAAAAGTGGGTTGAAAACGTATGGTTAAAATCTATGGTGTGCCAGGACCCGGGCTAGCATCGGCATTCTATAACTACTCATACTGCTCCGATGCGTGCCAAAACTTAATATTTTGTGACCGCGGGTTGTGGCAGGTCAGTCGTCGTCCGACCATGGAAGGCACGTTTTCGGTGGGTGAGAGATCCAGTGAACGTATTGGCCAAGGCGGCATTGTGACATGGTCGTAATCGCAGAACCGTCTGACGACGTGTGCCACATGTCGTCGCGCACTATCATGTCGGTACAGAGCTCCAGGCTGGCTCTAAATACATTGGACACCAACCGGCTAAAACACTTCCGCGATGTAATGGCTGCTGCTCAGTATACCAGTGATGCGCACTAGGCGCGAGCGGGACTGGAGTCCGAAGGCACCCCACACCATAATTTCAGGGCTGAGCCAGAATGACTGTGCATAATGTAGAACTCGGCCAGGCGTGCGTCACGGTGCCGCCAGGCATGGGTGCGACCATCGTGGTGCAGCAAGCAGAAGCGGGATTCATCGGAGAACACGATTACATGAAATTCATCTCTCCAGGCCCGACGTTCCATGCATTATTGTAGCCACAAGAGCATGTGGTGAGCAGTGAGTGGCAGCCGCAATAATGGTACCTAGACATGATGGTCTGGCGCTGCAGACGGCGACGCACTTTGCGTACGGATACAGATTGATGTGCCACGTGACTGAACTTCTGAGCGAGGGTGTTGATGTGGTTGTACGGTCCGTAATCCCTATGTGCTCCAGATGTCTGATCTTGCGTTCGTTGGTGCGATGGAGCGGTTCACTTCCTGAACGTCGCTCAGCCCATCCCTCCTCGACCCTTTGACCCCATATCCACTTTACTGTGATGCAAGAACCAATTTTGCACTACGATAACCTGCATTCCCAATAGGTAACGATCCTCCCGCGGTAAAATGCGGAAACCTGTTCGTATATGATTGTCGAGTTCTTCGATGCTGCATGCTCACTCCGTCTGTGAACACGAACGACGAAGAAACACAATGGCACAACATCTCAGTGGCTCCCGAACCTTCAGTTATATACCGCGTATCAGTGTCGCCATTGGCACATGTTCTGCGCCACTTGGCTGAGCAAATAATCACTTCATTGTCCTACCCTGTTTTACGCAATCCCCCGATATGGGGTACTTCATGTACGTCGCGTCCTTCTTAGTGTTGCAATTTTAATGTTCAGAATTTTATTAACAGCGTGTTTATTTAAGTTTGCCACAACTCTTGGGAGGTGATTTATTGTGAAAATGAGGTAGGAAAGATATGTAAGGCTCATCACCCTAAGACATTATTAAGGTATTTATATGCACCTGAAAATGGCAGTTTTGTCGGAAATGGAGAGGGTTAAAATGTTATAGCAAGGTGACTGTTTGTGCATTTCGGAATAGTGATTAGTAATTATCTTTCTTGAAAATACACGAAATGCTCAGTGGTACATTTTTTAAGACAGTGAGATAATTGCAACACTTACTGATTTTGTTACTGATAGGGGCTGTAATTTGCACTTAAATTCCCACAGGTTATTTATATTTTTTCAGAGACCTTTTCCATTTTCAAGTTTCTTAACTCCCTTACCGATTACTTAATTTATAAGTCGTACTTGACTTTTCTANTTACCAATTACTTAATTTATAAGTCGTACTTGACTTTTCTACCTCATTTTTCATAAGGAATCACCTCCTTAACGTTGTAATAATCTTAAATTAATACGCTTTGTCTTATTTGTGCATGTTCACTTCAAGTTTATGACATATATTTCAAAGCACTAAATAACCACGAAATAGAAGTTATAAAATGGTATGAAAATTCGAATAGCCTGTAAGTTTTAATTTCCTTTAAATCCTAAAAATCTTGAAAAATTTACGAATAATTAAATTTCGGTAAACTTGGAGTGGAGATAATATATGTAATAATGTAACGAATCTTCTGTAACATCTAAGTAAGTCAAGGAAACTGGAAACTTAAGCAACAGTTTTTAAAATACTGCTAACATTTTAGGTTCGCCAATTATAGAATTTGGCATATAGTAGTTAAATTTTACGATGTCTGGATTTTGAAGTAATGCAGCCATTTCTTCTGTAAGACGTGGACTTCTTTGGTCGGCGTGGTTTAAAATAACAGTCTGCAATTAAAACAGCTAGTCGACATTTAGTAATCTCTATTTAAATTACTGTTTCAGAAAAATTGGCAAATATTGTTTTCTTAAATCGTAATATATATTAACAATGAGCATGTACCATAACAGTGAGGCTGAAGTCAACTACAGGAAATTTTTTCCTCGTCTGTTATATCCAGACATAATCTACCTGTAACTTTCGTATCAAAATTGGAGAGATTCAAAGTTAAGTTGTTTTGATTAAGAATAATTTGTACTTTGACGGTGTCATTCCTAGAGAATGGAATATTAAGCACAAAATGTCTAATACTTTCAAAATTTTCGATAGAATTTTGACGTTATTTAATTATGAGTGTTGAACGGGGTTAAATTACACCACTTCGTGTGGCTATAATTCTCTCCTGCGGTGATGTCTTTATTAAAGATGTAAGTTTGAGAACAACTTACATGGTAAAACTAAATGAAATAAATGCCTCTTATGTTTTTGTAATCAGGAAGGTATGCATAAAGTTGTATGAGAAGAGAACAAAAACTCCAGGTGACTGTAATGAGCAGATTTTGGTTCATAACGCATTTAACTGCGGAAAATCCCTTGGATTTGAAAGGAGGGTAAGATTATTAGAAAACTCGAAGCCTTGTCGGAGGAGAGTTGTGGAAGTTTTGAATTCAATGCCTTCATCGAAATTCTCTCATTAGGTTCGAAGTTCGTTGGAACAATAGATATTAAACTTTGCGGGGATTTGAGCCGTAGTAGGAGCCACGCTCAGCGCCTTAAGATCCGAAATAATTAAACCTCCCGTAAAATTCCCTGAATTCAAGTTAATGACTCACTGTCGTGAAGCTAGGCCTCGATGTGTAGTATGAATAGTTACAAGAAGTGATAGGAATTATAATATAGTATTTCGTTAAAGATTAACATTATAAACTTGACTGTATGCGTGAGTTTGAGCTACATAAGAAATGGCTGAATCTGGACACGTGAAATTTTGTGCTTCACTACTTAGTGTTGTACTAGTAAATATAGGGTTCATCGCGGTCACTTATAAGGAAAATTTAAGAGAGCAGATAATTAAAATAATAACCGTTAAATATTACAATATAATAAACGTTAAATTCATGTATCGCGATAGGTGTTAACGTAATAAGAAAGGTTGAAAATTATTGTTAGCCATTTTGTGTACTGTTTGGAAACGAAACTCAAAGATTTATTGGTATGCTTTGAAGTAATTTCTTGGTTTAACTTCACTCTTTATGCAGAATATTGGGTCTTCTGGTGAGAGTAAGCTTGGAACTACTGAGACTCGGTGTTGAGATGATTTTGAGTCACGGCAGGGGATGAAATACTTTGCCGCCTAGCGTGACATGACTTAGTGATCAAGGTCACCAACAACCTTTGACATGCTGGGATGTATACGACGCACAGTGTACTATTTACCGGGTCAAAATACAGTATAAACATTAACCTTCTTAATACGGTGATGTAAGGTGATGTAATACTTTTTAATGAATTTACTTTCCACATAAAATAAATGTGATTAATAATTGACGTAATTCACAACGTAAAATAGTTAAGGAAAAGAATATTTGAATTAAATTAATAAGTCCGTTCCCTTTCGTATTTTCTTAGCTGATTTATTAGCATACTTTCATTTAGAAATAACGAAGTATGAGGTGATCTTCCTGTCTGAAGAAGTGTATTTATTTGTCAATCTCTGTACATGCGTATGCCAACCCTCGTGTTATTAACTTTGCTCTTGTTCAAACTACTTTCATTAAACTTCATAATTATGATTAAACTGGAATCATTATCCTATGATTATTTGGTAGTTGGCCAAAAGTAGTAAACAAACACTAGCACGTAACAAATATTCATACTGGCATTGCCAAAAGTTGCTCGGAAAATATGCATTGAATTGAAAAACGATACCGTAACGCGGGATGATATTTGGCTCTTGGAGTTGACTTTGGCCAAACTTTTAGATAAGCCTTTTTATTGTTTTATCTGTAAGAAACGAATGTGCTTTATTGTGTTTTGTAGTTTAGTTTCCAAGAAGAAACAAGGAAACAAAAATATAATAATAAATTTTATTAATCAGAAATGTAAATACCACTTTACAATATTTGGGCCAAATTTACTGTATATGTCCATATGTATATGCGAATGGTATATAACTAGTTTTATGTGTTAATGTAGTACAAATATCACATGAAAGAGATATTAATGAATTCATGTAAAAAATTGTTTGTTTTTAAATATTAAATAATTATTTCTGTACTGAGTTCCGCTGTTATAATTTTTATCAGAATTGGGCTGTTACATTTTACTAACAAAATATAAACACTTGTAATGTCAACAATTTCTACTACAAAAACAATAATTAACACTTCTGTATGTGTATTTACCGAGTTAAAACATTTAAACAAAGTAAAATTAACGAAGTAAATAATAATATAAAACCAACCTATTTATTTTACGAAATTAAAATTGTTTACATATACAGAATAATCGCATATTATGTTTATTTCTTATTCTCTTTAATAATATTAATATTTATTATAATTGATAATACTAAGTAATATTAGTAATACAATTACTACAATAATTTGGAACATAAACAGTAATCGCACATCAAATTATTTTTCAATACATAATTTACTTAAAACTTAATGGTACAAAAAAGGCTTAATAGTGTAATTGGTTTCTGCACGAATAGGTCGGATTTTGCCATTTTTTCTCAAGAATTCAAAACGACCTCACTTTTTATTCTTATAAATATATAGATCTAAGTAAGGTGCAATCGGCCGCAAACGAAATGTATGTTTAATTGCAGCCTAAGCGTGTATTATTTGCATAAATAAAATTAACAATACCATTTCAATTGATTTTGTAAAAGTATTTTCAAAATTTAAGTAAGTAATGAAATCAGCCGGTTATAATATCAAACATATTTAGCCCTTACTGCTATTATATTAGCGTTACATTGTAACTTGTGCTACGTTTGAAGCATATTAACAATTGTTTTTCACAATAGAAAGCATCCGTATGCCATATACTTTTACGTAGAAGGCTTGTATAGTGTATTCACAGTTTCTTCACACTTGTTTAATCAAACCTTTAACATGTCACCCAATTTATGGCGTGTTTGGCTGTTTACTAAATATTTCATATATCGGAAGCGTTTTACATTTGTGTTAACATGAAATTATCTAACTATTGGTTAAATTTAAAATTAACTTATATCAATCTTATAAATTATAGTATCTCATTTTAAATTAATATGAGTAAATACAGAGAGAAAACATATGGGTTGGTAGGGCACTAGTAACAAGTAGTTCTTATGCGAAGTATTTTAATTACATTGAGTGCGCACGAATGCAGACTATAATACGCCTGTCCTCAGAAGTACGCAGAACGTTTGTGTATTGTAGGTGGTCCTTGTTCTTCCAGCAGGCATGCCTCGCCGTCTGGCTGGTCAACGACGGCCTACATCTGACAACGTATCCTTATATTTATACAAGATGTTCGGAAACTCAGTGCTCAAACTCTAGACATAGTTACTTTGGGCAAATAGTAACACGAAACCCTGTAGAGTTATATGCGGAAACGTATTTTTGTATCAAACAGCTGTGTTCAAAGTTGCGGCGTATAACGCCTTGCAGAACAAGGCTGTCCTACACGCATGATCTATAAGCTTAAGCTTTGTTCTGCAGGTGGTGTACGCCGCAATTTCGAACACAATTATTTTATATAAATATGCGTTTCGGGATATAAATTTACACGACTTTTGTGTTACTTCCTGTCCAAAGAATCTATGTCTGGAGTTTGAGCACCGATTTTCCGAACATCTGTATAACTAGAGCATAATTCGGAATTTGGCATTCGTACACTTATTGCTATGAAATTTAAAGCCAAACATAGGCTACCACAAACATTATTTATATAATAATATTAAAACTATATTTTCGGTTATAATAAGCAATTGTTTCTCTAACTTTCCCCCTCCGCCCGGCTGCTAATAAAAAATTCAGACAAAAACTAATGGTCAGAAATATACTGCTTAGCATTTAATCATAAGGTACAGTATTGTCGAAAAAATTTAACAGGAAAAGTCTTTATATCATTATGAAGCCATTATAATAATTGCTGCTACAACGGAATATCTTAACTTTTAAGCGTAAAAGGACTGGTTAAGAGGAACAACAAAGCATGAGAAAGAATTTCGTGTGTATTGGTCGTTTACGTTTCTAGGATGTTAGTTTATTGTGAAAATATTTTAAATTAGGATTGCATTAAGTCATAACTTAAGGTAATGTTGTACGAAAATAAGTTGAGATTTGATACCTTTCCATTCTATCTTATACAATAACTGTTTAAGGATTTTTATCTTTAATCGTGAGATTTATTGAGTTTTGTTATCATGTAGATTCTCCATATTACTTTAAGACAACGAATGTTTGTAACGTTTAGATAAGAAATATATTTCACCACACTTCCCTATGTCTAGCCAATTACTAAAAATTTAACAACATGAGTTTTATTTTTTCTTACATTACTAAATTCATTAGCCACTCTTTTAAGACCAGTAAGTTCGTTCTGCTTACGTAAGATTTCAGTACAAACTTTTGCTACGTAATTAAGCAATCTTAAGTTCACTTTTAAACATACTTCTATAATCGAGCACGCAGAAGGAAAAACGTCCAAGTGCCAAAATTTATGCAGATAATTTTCTCGAAACCCTACATGTGAGCTATGCTGCAAATGGAGGTAAAAGTTCAATTTGCTACACATTTTTTATATATATATATATTTCCAAGGTATCTACTCAGTTAAGTGCACCCAACTGACTTTGCTAAAGAGATGTAAAAAATCCGCATCTTAAGCCAACATTGTTATCTTTATTGATCAAGTGTTTATCGTCTGTTTTTCTCCTGCAGCACGGAAAGTCAAACAAATAATATATTTTTACACGGCTTGATAATAAACTTTCTTATTTATGCCCTCAAAAGTATTATCAAGAACAAAAGTGATGTTTCTAGTTCCTGTTCTATCATTATATCACACATTTTTCATTAGAAAATCCTATATAAATGTAATTTAAATAGTTTTGGTAAAATTAATAATACTTTAAGATTTTATAAATACATACTATATTATTTGCTTTTCAACTCTATTAGGTAAACTAATCTTATATTAAAACAGTCTTATATAAATCAGTATATAAATACTTATTAACATTGCTCTTGTGTCATTCATCCTGATTTTCAATCACTGATGTCACTTGCACTGCATTAAAGCAGTCTGCTAATATTGACAACATATAGCAAACCACACAGCAGTCGTATTTATTTTCTGTGTGTGCGTGTATTTCCACATTATTCGCCTATTATAATTACTTAATTTTTACGCATTCATTCTAACTTTGCCACAATTGTACAAATACATATTTTTTCTATATGACGGATTAGTTGTTTCTAGGTAAACTATCTTTCCTTGAAAATTGTGCCACCTCAAATATTTTATTAGAGAGAGTTCTTCACTGGTTTACAGTTGAATTTTTGTTACCTGGAGCTATATACAGCTTGAGTATAAAAGAATACCCCAAATTTGAAGGTCTATAATATCAAAACCAAACAACTTACAACCTTGGTTGACCGATCAAATGAACCAAGGAACTTAGATGTTTGTTTACCATAACTTCATAAATGTTCAATGTGACGACCATGAGTGGTCCGAACGACATCTACGCGATAATCAAACTCATTCCACACTTTTGTCAGCATGTCCGGGGGTTACGGTTTGGATGGCGTCCGTTATTCTCGTTTTGAGGTCGTCGATGCTAGCCGACAATGGTGGACGAAACACTTGATCCATCATGTACACCACATAAAAAAAAAACGCATTGGGTAAGATCCGGTTTCTTGGGGACCAGTAATGAAGAGCCTGGTCACCAACTGCTCCTCGACCAATCCAGTTTTGCTGCAACATCTCGTTAAGGTTTCCGCGAACAGCTAGGTGCCAATGGGATTGCGCACCATCCTTCTGGAAAATAAAGTCCACCGCCACCTGTTCTAACTGAGGAAACAACCACTCTGTAAGCATGTCCAAATAAGGGATTCCAGTAGCAGTGGGCTCGTAAAAAAAGAAAGTGCCGAAAACAGTGTCTTTGGATATAGCGCAAAATACGTTCACTTTGGGGGAAACGCTCTCGTGTTCTGTGGTTTCACGTGGAGGCTCCTGACTCCATATCCGCACGTTGTGCCGGTTCACCTTACCATTTGTATGGAACGTCGCTTCATCACTATAAACCAGTNTGTATGGAACGTCGCTTCATCACTAAAAACCAGTTTAGACATGAAGGCATCGTCTACCTCGCTCTGGGCATACAAAGGAAACATCAGACTGTCCCCTTCACATTGACGTGTCGAATGCGAGCTCGCTTCCCCTTCACCACCTCAAACCGAGAGTTACGAACGCCATCCAAACCGTACCACTGGACATGCTGACAAGAGCGTGATCAAGTTTGCTTATCGCGTAGATGTCGTTCGGGCCGCGCATGGTTGTCACATTGAACATTTATGAATGTATGGTAATCAATTTTCACGGTTCATTTGATTGGTCAACCAAGGTTGTAGGTTGTCTGGTTTTGATATTATAGACCTTCGAAGTTGTGGTATTCTTTTATACTCATTCAGTATAATTATCTTAACCTCAGATTATACACTATAAGCGTACAATCAAATATATACTCTTTGCGGGTTGATAATATTCACATATCAAGGAATGACCGTGAGGGTTGCTATTTATTCGTTATCGGATTTTGTTAAAATACAGACATATTAAAAATGTGCCACAGTAAAAAATATAATTGAAGCTGATTAACTCTAACTTTCGTAGAAAGTGTCGTGATCAGCAATTTTGCAAAATAAATCCTTTATGAAAGCGTCTGGCTTATCACCAGGAAACAATAAAAAATACAAAAAAGTGTTGATGATACTGTCCATGTATTGAGGTTTTCCAACTCCACAGAGACGGGCAATTCCGCGTGATTTGCTCCGCTAATACTCGTAAAAAGCTTACCGCTATATATTTTCTCATAAGCATCGAACGCTTCCAGCTGCCAGAAATAGTATTTGTGTCAACACGTTTGTGAGTAATTTTATAAACCCAATGTCAAAATATGAACTAATCACATCTTTTAGTTCACACAATGAAAAGTGTCAGAACACGATATTTCCGGCCACAAATTAGTCAAAGAACAACTTTATACTTGTACTACCTACAACACTAAGAAGTGAAAGAATTGTTACTCGTGTTTTATAGTACTTAAGGGAATCTGGTTAACGAATTTTGTTTCAACAGAGTCTTTTAAGAACTTGACTGAAACGGGGTTGTGGTGCTCTCTAAATCTGGTTCTGAATCAGTGAAAATCTATCCTTCCACTCACATCGATGGATTCTGTTATCTATATTAAGAAAATTTCACTGATTTCCACATCATCAACAACGAATTACACTTCTCTGTGCACTGATTCCTGGTGAACTTTACGGTTCTACACAAATATATACCATTGCCTTAAGTGATGCTATTGTTATTTTTTGAAGTGATCCTATACGATTACTGTTTCTATTTCAGTTCGTGAACTTACCTGAAGTAATAATGATATGCATGATTTAATTTATAATAATGTTTCCTATTATTATTGTAAGTGATCCTATTAAATAACTTATCATATTTCAGTTTTTGAACTAACCTTAAGTCATAATGCACTGCAAAGTTTAATTTATGCTAGATTTTGCGTATGTAAATAGTTACCAAAGGCAATAATGGTACTTTCCGTCCGCCCCCCTCCTAGGGTAAGCAGAAACGCAGCTATTCACTTTTTGAGACGATAGGAACAATTACACGTGTTGAAAATAGTTTTCCAAACTACATCTTCCTTCAACTGAGTGTGGGTGTGAAAAAAAATCATTTTACGCTAAGATGGTTGTCGGAATGATATGATTGTATGTCAAACGTCATGTATTTTGTTGTGACGTACAGCAACGTAGCTGTGGAGTATAGGCTTATGGGTAAAGCAGGCGCGTTTTAATTTTTATTTTTACCAATGGGAAACAATGCAAGAAAATTTGCCGCCATCGATGACTGTGACAAGTGTAGATTACACATTACTATACAAAAGGGTTAGCAGTAGTCCAAAACCAATGATTACAGCGAGAAAACTAAATATTCCTAATTAGAGCGATACACACACATTTTAATTATCAATAATCTTGAGTTTGGCTCTGGAAATTTGTCAACTTTAAGTGAAGCCTTTACCGCAGTGATGACCCTGACAACTTACCAGATATGTTTACGTTGTAAATAGTATTTTTTTTATTTTTCCAACATAAAAAAACGTCTAACTCTTAGCTTTTGAATATTTATGCGATTACCACCAAGAATAGGCTTTTTTACTTGGTGCACCAGACATATATCCTCCTCCAAGCCAAAACAGTTTTTCTGAATGAAAGTCGTCGATTGTGCCTCTTTGTAAAGTTTGTAAGCGTATCAATAAACTCGTAAAATAAGGGCATTTAATAAAATTTCTGATTGTATCCTCCTATGCTAGTTGCCCTAAAGTGTATGTTAGCAGAAACGTGCACCCATATACTCATAATTTAGAGATTACCAGCTGTCAGCGAAGGAATATTTGACATTTTAAAAATAAAAGGTAACTTCCAGCACTTAATAAAAAAAAGTAAACTGTAAGTCTTAATATGTTAACCCATAGCTTTTTTACGGTATTTAAATATTGTAAAAATTGCCCGCATACTACCAAAATATTTTAAACTATTGTAGCTTAACTGCTGGCCGCATTTGAGGGGAAGCTGTTGATGAAACGTATGCGAAAGAGCACACAGTTTAAAGGAATTAAAAAATCAAGAAAAAACGCATATAACAATAGGACGGTTGCCTAGCAATTGTCGTTAATTGCTCAACAGTACTGTATATTACAGTTATTAGAATCATGTTTAGTTCAGGCCAGTGCAAGATACTGAGATTTAAAAATGTGCATGATTATTCTCAAAAATTGAGAATTGATTTTGAAAATATATAATTCACGTTGTTCCATTATGCCTATCATAGTGACTACACCTTCTGATATTTGAATGTAAAATTATTGAATCTGAACCCGGATTACTTTTTAAAATGCTGAATACAAAAACGATATTATTTAAATCATGTAAAATTACTAACACATATTTAACGGGGAATCGCTGCATGTAGGTCTTTGGAAGCGAATATAAAGAGGGGTTTTAACACTCTTAAACTATTTATAATAGTTTCATGATTGAAATGCCCGTTAGAAAGAGCAATACAAATTATAGTTCACGTAATTTTTGTAGATTTGTAGTGTTGTACTTGTAGTGAACTTTCTCTGTTAAAAGTCAGTCACAAGCACTAGAATTAAGTTACTTAGTAAAATTGTATTTGTATACAAACGATTTCATTATCTAGTATTGTCTACGACTGATGAAGTGATCATACGTTATCATCAAATATAACGTATTATTTTTCTGGCTGTATTCATAACATGCAACGCTAGTAGTTCGTTTCAGTCAGCGTAAATAACGCAATATTTAATACCACTGAAATGAAAATGCTTTTTTAGAATTCAAAGATGTACAGTACATAAATTAACTACTAAGAAAATGTTAAGTACTTAAGACTTCAAATTTAACTTCGTATATTCAAAATGTTTCGGTTACTGGTGATACATGAACACAAACATTTCCGTTACGCGAACACCAACAACGAGTACATAAAGACTCGTTTTTACGAATGTTAATTACCATGGCATTAGTTTCCTTTAGCTCACCGCTTGTGCTCTACAGTAATGGAGAAATAATTTATTCAAGCTAAGAAACAAAATAGAAAAGTAATTAGGAAAATAAGTGGAGATAAAATATTCAACACTCACCAAGCTACCTGCCATGTAGAGCTTCATAACTTCAGCTATGTCCGTCAAGCTACCCAATACAGGCTTCCTTTCTTCAAATTCTGATACTCCTTTTGCGAAAAGGCAACGTTCATATAATATTAATGTTTCACTTTATAACAAGGGCTCTCTTGATGATTTTTACAAGCGCCTTCATTTTCATGTTTCATTTTAGAATATTTTTTTACAGGTAGCACACTTAATGTTACTGGAAGTGAATTTCTGTCGTGATCAAAAAGGAAAGCGTAATGTGAAGAGATAGCTGAAAGTATAAATAAACAAATAAAGTAATCTACTTTTCCCATTGCTTTGTTTCTTCCTCGTTCTCTCTCGCGCACGCACGCGTCAATTCACGCAAACTTTCTTTGCTGACGTAATTTTCAAAAACAATAGAACGTTATTTTTAATAACTGGCATTGATAAAATATATTCCTTCTATAGTGGCATTAAAATAGTTTTTTTTTCGTACAACGATATTGATGGGAATTACAGTAGTACTCTTGTCGATTTCGCCTGTTGATTTCTGGAGACTTTTAGAGAATAAGTGAATAACAGAGTGTAGTCGGAACCTCGCTGTATCGATTGCTTTCAAGGTGGGTTCTCATGCCGAAGGCGGATTCCTCCCTCCTCCTGTGTTCAAAGTAAAAAGATGTTGCCGATATCCCAAGGCTTCTCTGAGTACTTGAGTTTCCTTCCTTTCACTTTCTTTCCGCCTTCCTCCAGACACTTTAATGGTCTTCTCTAGTCGTATCAAATCCTTTCATCCATGTACAGGTTGGTGGAACCCTTACAAAGTTGCTAATTGAAGGGTGCACAACTTGACACGTGTCAAAGATGTCATGGGTGCACGTTGCTGCTAGGACATTTGGTTTGCATTTAGGCGTACACTAGCGTTACTAAATGCCACAAGCTTCGTACAATGGCTGACGTGGGTTCACAACACTCACGCCGATCGGCCCAGATTTATTCTCAGCACCAAATGTCCCAGCAACAACGTACGTTGGACTAACTTCGGCATTTGGTTTTCTATAGGTTGGTTAGAATATGTAGATTAATACAACATTATATCAACGGAACTTATCAACAAAAATATTTTATTGCGTAATTTTAGTGATACAAACAGGTAAAATACAGACATTGGTTCCGTTATAATAAAATATTGCAAGTGCAGTTGATTTCAAGTATGTTAGTGTTGGTAAAAATTAGGTTTAATGACCATTTATGGTTTTATGTTGGGCCAACGTCATGCAACAAAACATTTTTATCTCATATATGCTATAATTGTCTCAAATAAACACTATGATCTTGTCTAACATTTCATAAATTATAAATGTTTGGCATATGCGAGATATTTATATTTTAAAACGTTTAATTGGTAACATATTCGGAAAATGTTGTAAAGCTAAATTTTGGTAATAGATTTATACCTTTCAATTGAGCCAACATTATCTTAACCAATGTTATGGCAACTATGGAGAATAATGAACTAAAATGAAAGATTTTTTTTTCAAATTGTTGTTTTAAATTTAAAATGAACGTTTTTCTTCTTGTGTAGGAGGAGGTTAGTGTGCACATTTTCATTATGCCAATATTTTTACAAATAGAAAATAACATAATTTATTTAAATTTGTAGATTTCATTCCGTATTGTTACGAGTTGTGATCAGGCCTTAGTTGAGCGGCCTGCCTGATCACACCTTCACATATTTATCTAGGATACGGGCCGTGATTTCTGAAATTTATTGTGAAATCGCAAACAACAGAAACCCCCTCCACCGGCCAGAAACGGGGTCATAAACGGGGTGGTATTCTTTTGTCGTCGGGCATTGGAACGAGAAGACCACTGAAGACGGGTGTGTCCGGGTGTCGACTTCCGCCATCTTAATCAGCATACGAAATCATGAACAAGGAAGAAGGTGAGGTCTCTCCAATTAGGCTTTACTCCAAGTCTTGCTGTTTAAATCTTTATAATTTAATAAAAATTAATATTTCAGTATATTTGTATAGCTCCCCCGAGCATGTTCGATCATATTTATATTGAAATAATATTGTAGAACCTTAATTGTAAATAAACCCCTGTTGTAAGGGGTTCATTACTTAAATCTTGTCAATAACTTGCAACGCTCTTCTAGCCCCATTTAGGTATGATGATGAACAATAAAACATATAACAGTATGAAGATTGTATAAAAGTAATTTTTCTTTAATCTGTGTTATATTCTTTATATGTTGAGACAATGAACAGTTGGTTTCGGTGATTTATTGTTATGATGCTCCAAAATTACTTAAGAAAATATGTGTCAACACATGATATTTCCAACCATTTCTGAATTAAAAGGATTCATGATTATTTATTATGTATTCATGTCATTAACTTTGACATGCTTAAAAAAATTAATGGCCAATTTTTGGCTGCGTATTGATTACTTGTTGGAAAATATACTTTCGGTAATCCGCGTTTGTAATCATATGTTTGGACAACGTGCCCAACTTTTGACATTTGGCTGGTAAGGTTGGAAAATGCGCTCTGTTGGAATATAAAAATTTGGGGAATGTTTCGGAATAGCGAAACTAAAAATTATTGCAATTTAAGTGTCTTTGTATGAAAAAATTTTACAATTTAGTACGTAAACCAATAGGATAAAATTTTGTAACTTTTGAATAAACTAACATCTATATGAGGTATTTACTTGGAAGTATTCACAAATAAAATGTAGCATTTATTTAAAGGCTGATGTTTAGTTGACATGGTGGCATCTTATTTTGGAAAAGAACTGGCAAACATTTAAGCGAGCAAATTTTCGCTACATTTTCATATTTATATGTAGTATAAATTTATAATGTGATATTTCTCACAATTTTAAACCTCCCGAACCTTTACTCAACAAAGGCGTTAAAAGAAATTGAAATGTACTATATTGAAAAGTGTTAGACTTGATCTCAAATAAATATGTTTATTTCGCATGGGATGACAGTTACATAAATATTGAAATGAATAAGATATCAAAATATAATATAATAACATTTGAAACACCGTACTTAACGTAATTTTTACTTATTTTTCAAATTACTTATCTAGCAACTTGGAAATATCGCAGAGGAATTGACAACGTATTAAATTGGTAAGTTAAAATGTACGAGTTCGCTCGATTCGCCTGGTAACAATTTCTCATAATGTAAATTTTAACGTAGTATAGTTTATATTAACATAATAAGTGATAAAACACTACATTTTAAGCACAGTTTAGGATAATTTAGAAACAGTAAGTAAAACTTATTTTAAACACCGCTAATAAATTTTGTCAGAATGTGGATTAATGGTATGACGTTACGTATGTAGTATACACGTCTCGCCCAAACATTACCAATGCTGGAAAATGTCAAAACACTTTAGGCCGAAAATCTGTTGGCACCCAACTAATAACATAGCAATGGGCCAACTTAGAAACCAGTTTCAATTTAATATTTCGCGAACGTTACTTTTCTAGCGTAAGCCTAACCAAAAGTTGCCACTGGGGCGGCTGCCGTGACAAACTCAACCAGAAGCAAGTAAATGTGAGCTTCACTACTGTTCCTACTCCTAAATATTTTAGTGGGTGGGAATAAAGTTTTATTACTGCAGTTTATTACAATTCTAACACCGCCACTCTGGTTTCGAGAAAGACAGTTGATTTGTAGTTAAATACTTCATACATATTTTTTAAATTTTATTGAACAAAAAATTGCAATTCTTTACAGTGTTCAATAATGTTGTCTATGTTTACTTGTTGATTAAAAAGTGTATATCAATGACTTAATGTTGTATTTTGAATCACGGTGTAACGCTATTTAGTTTATTTTATTCTTTACTTAATGTTTTAACTAATTTTTGTTGCACAACAGAATTAAATTCCTACAACACGGTTACACTATGCGTAACTTTCTACATGATCCCGTACGTTACTGAAGCTACGGTGGAGTTTTTACTGTGGAAATCTATGGTGATTCTACGACCGCTAGCACACAGACTTTGTTTACCTTGAACTAATAATTAGCGCAGAAACTATAAATGTTCAAAAGCTCTAAAAGAGACATATGTTCAAAAAGTGAAATTATTATCTCTCATATTTTTTCAGTTTTTCGTACAGCAGTCGTCAGCATCCGTAGTTGCTTATCAAGACAAATAGAAATAGTTTAATTTATTTTCCCGATAATTCTGTGGTAATATTTGTAGTGTACAGCGCATACGATCATACATAAAAGCCAGTGACAAACTGGATGGGTTCAGTCTATCAAATGAAGAACGTACAAGTATATTTTCTGTTGACACGGTAGTTTCCAGATCACAAAATCATAGTACCATTTACACGCAATTAAGAGCGGAGTAAGAACGGAATTGTTTATAGTGAGTTACCGGGCTTTCGGAGTTTTGCCACATTTCGCGAGTGCTCGAGCGAGACGCCTGTGGGTAACAGTAGTCGTGGAGTAGCGAAGCCGCTTGGTGTTCGTCATTTTGGCGAGCCCTCGGCCCTTTTCAATGCAACTCTGTTTGAAAATACTCGCACCGGTTTACTTTATTTCGACACTGTATTCGTGTGATGTTACAGAAGTTTTTGTCCTATATATATATATATCTCCAGGCCGTTTCATAGAAGGAACATTATTGTTTTCAAAATTACCATTACCAATTGTGGGTCTGAAATAATCCGTCAAAAGTTCACGTTAGCGAGATTATGAACAGAGAGTCGGGCCGTTGTTTCTAAGTGCAGAAAGTGCTATTTCTGTTTTACAGGACTGAACTAATCTCATGCATCTTCGAATTTCCAGCTATGTTGCTAGACAGTTTGATTGCTCTTTTTTAAGGGAAGGGGTGTACCAACGTACACTATTAAACAATTTTTAGTCGTATACGTGCATTGAACTCATTCGCTAAATATACGGTGTATGTTCGCACATGTCCTGAAAAATGTCTACAGATTTTCAGTAGTTCTGTCAAAATCACATGAACAAACTATGACGCGAATGTTACTTACGCCCCATTTCGAACAAATCAGTTTTGTGTAGAAATAATTCGTTTTGAATAGTTTGTAAATATTATCTCTATTTGCATAAAATCTCGGGTCTGTGGGTTTGCGATAATCTTTCTATAGGCTATTCACGGTAAAGTGAGAAATTTTGAAAGCCCACTCATTTGGAATTATAGTCATTAAGTTTATTTTATTTTAGCCTTAGACTTTAACTTCCAAGTGAGGTGGAATATATACACTGTGTTTATAACTTGCACTGCAATATTAATTTTAAAACTGTGGTTAAAGGATAACAAATGGCTGAAAGGAAAAAGTAACTAGGACCTCAAAAGTGCTCACTTTACCGTGAACACTGAACATCCTATATATCAAGCAGGTAGGTAGGTAATGCGTGGCGCTGTACACGATTTTTGCAGGAGTTTTACGTCTTTCCTGACACCAGATGTATTACAGCATAAATGAGATTATCAATGGCCATTCCATACGCCCGATCCGGAAAGTGCAATGAAATAAATAGTTCTGCCAAACTAAATTTCAAACCAGACTGTTGTGTTAACCAAGAGTTCAAACCATATGGTTTTGACAGGTCTTCAGGCAAAATAGCCATTCAGCACCGGTGTTGAAAAATGGTAACTGCGTAGCTAGTATGCGTACTCGGCCCTATATTTCCTCTACGTTTCAAATGGGCTACGAGTTGAAGAAGTGTTTGTTTCTAATTTTCACGGAACCCTAACAATGTATATTGAATGCTTCAAAAAATGTGTATTTGCGTGTCGGTACATAAATAGGATTATGTTGTGCTTTGTTTTTGGAAGATACTGTGATTTCAGTATTTACCGTTCAAATATGCGGTCGGAGTGTGTATCGGGACTATGTCGTAATGATATATACAGTTATGTGTATTTCCTTTTTTATTGTGGCTAGAAAAGTTGCATTTCACTACCTGAACACAAGTGCATTAATATTAACCCCCTTCTCTCCCCTCCCCCTCCCTTTTTTTGCCCGTTTTCTAATACATACCCGAAAAATTTTGTCCGAGTTATTGACAGCCGTCAATTTATTTTGAAAATACTCAAGCCTGATATGTAAAGCGACTGAGTTCATTCTGCATTACCTCGTGTAGTAACGATTTACATACTTTGTGCTGAGATGAATTAGGCAACGCGTGTATTGACCTGCGAACCTAGCGTCAGCTGGAACCACGAGCCTTGCCTGCATTTCATTGGAACAGTTTGTGTCGAGCTACTAAGTTGGCGGAACATCTGGTTTTCTTCCTCCAACGTCGAGACGGCACACAAGCTTGGAAGTTCGGGCATTTCTTGCGCGTCATTTCGGTACGTCATTCGTTGTGAGAGCCTGCCAACAGTTTATGGAGTGTGGTATGCAGTTTGTATCGCAGTACGTAAAAACTAAACGGTACTGAATGCAGTCGTCTCCATCTTGTACGTTCTCCTTCATTGTTTGTAGTCCATAAAGCATTGTCAGTTAACATGGTTGCTCTTCTTCAGTTTTTATCTTGCTGGCAAGTTCTACAGAACATTTTATAACAAGATAAATTTTAAAAGCCCCTAGCAATTGGAATGTTTTGTTTATTTTTGTTACGAAAGTGCTTTAAATGAAATGAAAAAGTTTTAAAATCTACTGATATTTAATTCAGAAAATAACCGTAAAATTTATTTTTAAGAAATTCTATTAAAATAATTAATGTATTATGTATATGTTATTATTTTGAAATAAAGATAATAAAGTGAATTTCTTTATCTTCCTATAATTTGGATCAAGGACACTTACTTGTTGGGAACAAGGTAAGATAGCTATATATTCATAATAAAATAATGGATAGATTTTTATTCATTCAAATGTTGAGAACTTAACAGTTCCAAACGCAACCACTGACAAAAATAAACAGCAGTTTACCAAACATCTTTCTTAAATCAAGGCTTACCATAGTGGATTAATAAGTATGGATTTCTGGATAGACTGTTATTACGGCACACGATAGTTTGCACTATGTCGCTCATACAGTAGAGATGATTGTCAACCAGGTGATAATATGTATTATGTATGGTATTTTGATTTTAATAGCCATGTCCCACATTTTTTGAGATTTTTAAACTTATGTTTCTTACGCCATTTGAAGATGTGTAAAGAGTAGTTTTCCTTATGATGGTGGTATTAAGATTTGCTGGAGCCGCAGTGCTGCAGCAGCTAGATCGCTCGCCACCCACCAACGCAAAACCGGGTTGATGAATACTGCTTGTGCGTTAAAACTACCCTTTTATGCTATAATGTAACAAACTGTGACAAGTATAATATAGTGGTCACAATTACTGTAATTTGTTAATATTTAGACCCTGTGCCAAATTCACAGTAATTTATTTTCTAGAAGAACAACCGGGTGTATTGTTTTCTTTTAGAATAACTAATAATTATACACGTTTCCTTGATGATAAACCTGTTGGTTATAGTACATTATATGCTCGATAAGAAATGTTAAAACAACGCAATCAGATATGGATTAATTGTAAAAGTAATAAGGACTTTATTTTATAAATGAGCGGTTATAGTTGCCGCAAAACTTCTACACCAATTCGATAGCAGAACTATTTGGCAATGTGACACAACAACAGAATCACAATATACTGTATGTAATTGTATAGCAGTGGTGCCCAAATCACCGGTTGCAGGTACAGGTTTGTGACATTTCCAACACGTGACACTATCGTGAAAACGAAGCCACTTTTACTAAGATAAAATTGCGATATTCTCGTAGGCGATGACCTGACCTATCAGCTTTTTCAGGTTATCCATAACTTACGAACATCCTGTGTGTGTTTAAATATATATATGTATATATATATACATATATACACTCATCGCCAAAAAATATTGGAACTCACAAAGAAGTATCGTATTGTACTGATATTCCGAAGGAAAACAAACTTCAAAGTACGATCACAAATTGAGACTGACATGAGCAGTGTTTACTATGCTAAACATGCGTCTCTCAGTACGAGGTCAGGCCGTTGCAAACACATTCCGCCAGACATCGCGGCATGGAGCTGTACAGATCCCTTATGGTGTAGGGGCCACGGTGACTGATCGGTTAGCCTGCTCGCCTCCCACCAAGGCGAACCGGGTTTAATCCCCGGCCGGGTCACTGCCGGATTTTCGCATGTGGGAACCGTAGCGGAAGATGCTGCTGGTCGACGGGTTATCTCGGGGAACGCACGTTTCCTTCGCCCTTTAATTCCGGCGCTGCTCCATACTCATCTCAATCACCCTCATAGGCTCTCAAGACCTCGCTGATAAGAGCCGCACAAATCTTTTCACTTACTCACTCGCCGTAATGGTTTCCTGCGATAATCCATCCCCTGCAGCTCGAATATCCGCTCGCAGTTCCTACAGATTTGGCGGTAGGGTTGAAGTCGCAGTAGAACGGCCATAGCATCCCACAAATTTTCTGTTGGGGATTTTTCTTGCGATGCGCCTGACCGTAACAGAATATCCATGGTTACAATGCACGCTCTTGAGACGGCAGTGGTATGAGGACGACCGTTATTTTGTTGTAATAGAGCACTGGTGTAAGTGTTCACAAACGGCAGAGGTCCTGGTTGCATGACCTCATTAACGTACCGTTGGACTGCTAAAGTGCCTGTAACGAAGACCAGCGGTGATCAGACATCGCACGAAGTCGCCCCCACCCCCTTCATACCATGACACCAACCATATGGAGTTGTGACCTGTGACAACCAACAGTTCAATTTGGCGCTGCCCACGTTGCCTCCACACTCGCATGCGTTCATGGTCTTCACCAAGACAAAAGCAGGACTCATCACTGACGATTCTTCTGTCATTCTGTATGGCTTCATAAGAGTCTGTCACGACACCATTGCAGTCTGTGGCAATGTTTATGTGGTGATGAGGGCAGTCGTAACGGTCCGCATGCACGCGTTGTGTAGCCATGCCAACGGTACCGGCACTCACAGGACGCTACAGTATGGATATCACTGCTCGCTGAATGTTTACAATCGCTGTGTCACTCCGCGCATGTCGAACAATCCGTCGGTGCTCCCTCGGTGTGGTTCGTGGCAGTCTCCCAGATCCTGAATGCCATTTGTGCGTACCTTCCTCTATCCACTGGTGCCAACAGCATGCTGTCATAATATTCACATGATCAGTATTGCGCGCAACACTGCAAAATGACCATTTCACTTCCCGCAGCCTACGATGCGACCACTATAACGTGCCAACCGTTCGAAAGCTACGAACTCTCCTCTGAGACATACTGTACCACGGTTTAAAGGGGTGATATCGTCACTACAACGCGAGTCAGAGTGGAAAGCATGCACACTAAGGCGATCTTATATAGTCCGACAGATATAACGACATGTCCTGCCCTTGCTGACTATAATTGCGCGGCCAAGCGTAAAACGGGGATCATCTCTACGTCTCACATTTCTAAACATCTACCTACCAGGTTTTACTTCTGTAGGTTGCAACTATTTTTTGACACTGTGCACATAAATATGTATTATATAAATATAAAGGTGGTTTCTCGATAAAGAGAGCACACTTGAAATTAACTTTTGAAGAAACCGCTGCCCCATACCTGCATACATTTTAGCGTTAGCAATGACCGCAGTACTCACATTAAGGTTGGCAGCGAATTAGGAGAAGTAATTACAGATTTTAACGCCTTACTATGCACAATATGAATAGTAGAGTGCCAGTCGTTCGACCACCACGTTTATGGAGATGGCAGCTAGAATGCTCTGATGTTGCGTGTCGCTATTGCTCTGCCACCATGTTGGTTAGAGTTGGGGCACTGCTTTTCTTATTTCGGAGCTCAAAACATGGTCTAGAGGAGTGCGGGATCGAACTACCGAACCTTGGATCCGCATACAGACAGACGCCTTAGACCACTCGGCTATCGGAGCTATCTGGATAGCAAGGTTTTAGATACTGTATACACATTGTAATGTTGATATGAAATACATATAACCAACTCAGATTTGACATCAAAGTATATGTGTGTATGTTTAAATAGTTATTATTTATTAGTTAATATTCCATATGACAATCTTATTTTTCTTATTTTTTCCTGAATAATAATACCTGTGATATATATTCGATTCGCCATTATTAATATTTAAAATATTCGTGTCATAATGTAACATTATATATATTTACATGTAAGGCGTGTATGGGTTTTTTCTAGCAGCAAATAATTTGTATTACCAATGAAAAAAGTATGATTATTTCATTACGAGGTAATACAAACTTTTGTCTCATGTAAATATTAAATTCTTATTTGCATGTGCATAATTTCACATAGACCATCAAAATGAAAACACGAGTGCGGAACAGTATTTATGAACATGAACCAAGTAATTAAAAAAGACTATATAATGATTGCAATTTCTACTCATGGTTAAACGAAGCGACGACGATGGCGATGAAATAATGTCTCACAAACATAGATGTTAATTAAATTTAAAGAAAACAAATGTAATGTCACTATATGTAATAATAATTGAAAAAAATACATATGTGCAAACAAAACCTGCGTATACAAAACGACCCTGCCACCAATTAACCCCTTAATATATTATCCAGAGTATACTCGTTCACGTTTGACATGTTGCAGAATCATAGTCTTTGCTGTGTTAGTCCAGAAGCTTTCAGCAATACAGACAGCATCTTTCCTTGGGCAATGCTATAAGTTGCTGCTGATGCACCAACTATTTTAATAATTGGTTGTCTCTTGCGCCATGGATATACTGAAACTCTTTACATAGGTTCCAAAGCGACACTTGTATAAAAAAAATTCGTAAGTACGTTTTACACCACAAATTCATTATTTTGCGAAATGTTATATGCTCGTTAAGCAATTAACTATGTAGGAATTAGGTATAAAATAAAAATTACAAAATTTTGATACCACAAAATATATTTCAAATTAGGAAGTAATACTGCTTAACACTTATGTGACATGTTTTTAAATATAATAAGCTAATTATTTGGTGTAGCATATAGCATTATATATTTAAAGCTATGGTAAAATTTGTCGTGTGACGGTTTAGGAATTTTAGAGCGACGCTGGCCCACAACCACTCCCCCCCCCCC